>MU223296.1:2708870-2726602 GCA_018584345.1 Thuja plicata | reverse complement strand
AAGGCTAAAATTATCAAGAGGACGGGAAAATGGGTTGAATGGACAGCTAAAAAGAAATGAACAAAAAATACATCTACTCAAGCGTCTCCATCAGTAGCTGCTTCCTCCTCCACTCAGGGGACCACTAAAAGTGTAATGCCAGCAATCTCTCAAGGACCCGCTCAGCCTGTGGGAGGAGGTGACCAACCGCCAGATAAAAATATTCCATTGGATAAGACCTATCAGGGCAGCTCCCGACCAGTGATTGGGACCCAAACAGAAGAGAAGAAAGAAAAGGGGAAGAAAACAGAAGAACAGAAAGATGGTGCAGTGAATCCTAGCACCACTCCAGTTTCATCTTCTCAGGTTACCCCAGTGCCTTTGCCTCACCCTAGTCTTAGCACTCCTGTGAGTGTAACATTACTACCCGTGGACAGTTCTCCAGTGCAAGTTGTGGATTCAGGAGATGGAGAGAGTAGTAGTAGTGAGTCTTCAAAATTAGATGGAGCAGCTGAGAAGATCGCCGGGACAAGCCAAGCCCCTCCAAAGTTGGTCCCTCAAGTCCCAAAAAATCCTTTTGCCACACCTACAGTAGCAGCCATCCCAGTTAAAAGGAAGATGTTCAGCATCGATTCACTGGGGGCTGCATCTCAAGTAATAAGTACTAAGTCATGGATGGAAGACACCCTCAAGAGAAAGAAACGAAGGAGAGAAGAGAGTACTCCAACAAAGGATGCTACTCCCCTTGTGGTACAGTCTGGATCAGCACTGGCCCAAGCCAAGAAGAAGAAGTCACTGTCAATATTAGGCCATGATCCAGCCACAGGTCACTTGACCATGGAGATAGAGAAGCCCAACAAAGAGGGCAGGTTGGAGGATATGGCTATTGATGATTTTACACTGCATTCAATAGATCTCGGTGAAGCAAGGAATGATACCAAGGTCGGTCCGTGGAAGTCAACCAACGAAGTCATTGAAGAACAGTTAGAGAGCCTAAAGTCTTCCAAAGTAAGAATGAAGGCAGAGATTGAAGAATTGAATCAATTCATCTGACAATTGGTGTCTCCTCTAGAAACCATCTCTAGAGTGACGGTGACAAAGAACCCCATGACCGCTGAAGTACAAGCTCTTATTTCTCAACTCCAAGAAGACAGGCATTTCAGCCAAATAGGTAAAGAATGGATTGAAAAGGTCAGAGAAGATGGGGTTAATGTTATAGAATAGATTGGGAGCAATATCCTAAGGTTGGAGAAAGAAACAGAAAACATTTTGACAAATAGTAATGTTCTAGCAGGAGAAAGAGCGAAGAGTGATGAATGCGGTGCACTCTTAAAGATGATCCTACAAATGAAAGGGAAAGAAGCCATAGAGGCAAAAATTCTATCAACAGGAAGTGAGCCTGTAGCTGAATGGCTTAAAAGTATGGTATTTAGGTCCGAAATGATACTATCAGTAGAAAAAGGACTTAGTGAAACAGGGAACAAAATAAGTGAGATTCAGAACAGGGGATTTGAGCTAATAAAAGAACTCCATACAGATTCCCAAACTAGCGGCCAGCAAAAGGCATTAATTGATGTCAAAGTAATGAAAGAGAATTTCTCTAAGTACTTAGATAGTTTGATTGATGCGTCTGCAAGTGGCACGAACAGAGCTACAAAATTGAAAAAGCTGAGCGGGCACATACATGTGGCCATGGAGGAGCTACCGAAGTAGTTAAATGTGACAAAGAAGGTGGCTAGAGATCATTCCCAGTGGCTCTTAAGATATACCAATGTCTACGTGCCTAGACATGAAGAGTTAGTTCCAATAGTGGTTGCTGCCAAAGCTCATCGGACAAAGATGGATAAAGAAAAAGAGGCCAAATGATTTAGATTCCCCTTTTCTTTTCCATTTCTTTTCCCCTGTAATTAGTTAGTGACAGAAGTGGTTTCCTTGCCATCTGTCATTTAGAGGGAGATGAACCGATTAAACTTCCTTTTTAATGGTCATCCCCTGGCTCTATATGTACGAATTTGAAAGATTAATGAAAGGTCGGAAAATTTTTGGTGTGGAATACTTGATGTTGCAGAGGCAATTGAAGAGTGTTTTATGTCAATGATTTTCTGTTCCAATTAGTTAGATGTTGTTAATTGTATGATTCTTTCTCTTAATCTGAATTGCAGTAGGAAGGAAAGAATGTTTCATTCCTTTGTTGTGAAGATGTGAGTAAACCTTAGTAGGATGTGATGTGGGATATTCAGAGAAGGATTCATTAGAAGTTTTTCACATTTCATTCTTTGTTAGCAATAGCTATAGATTAGTCAATGCTGAGTGTATGAATTCATAGGATTTGTGAATTCTACAACTTAGTTCATAGATTAGAAAGCTCTCCTTGCCTGGATTAAGTTTTGTTTAGGCTTAATTTGGTTTGCCTCTTCTTCTCTTGGGTTAAGAGCATACCCCATGTTAGTTTAGGATCAAGACATAATTCATTGAAGATCTTTCATATAGGGAGCTGTACCTACCAATTCAGAGAAAAGACAGTAGTCTTGAAGGGCTTTTCAACTGTTGTAATCAGATGTTGTTCACAATTTGGGCATTAAGAGTCATATTCCTAAAGAATTAAGAAAGGACAAATCTGTTTACCAACAAATATCTCAACCACTAGCATCATTTTTGGAAAGCTATTGCAAGAGCATAAATGACCACATGGAAAGGGAAAGAGCATCACCAAAGATGAGACAAAACTCCATGATCTAACCCACTAGTGTAGCTATGAGAGCATGGAAAGAAGAGAGAGGCCATGAATCTAACAAGCTAGAAAGTTGTGCTATGCTAAGTGATTCATGGGGAGGAGAAGATGAGGAGAAGGAAAGGATAGAAAGTTGTGTTATGCTAGTTCCACTCATCCCAAAGAAAAGAGGGAAGGAGAATTGATGTCCTATCCAATTGTGTTATGCTAGTCAATTCTACCTTGAAAAATTTGTTCACGAGGTGACTTTTAAAAACTTTGCACTCTGGGGAAGATTGAAAATAATTGTGCTCAAGGGATGCTTAAAAGATTTGCACTTAGGGATGACTTAAAATTTTGCGCTCATGTTTGGATTAAAAGTTTGTACTCATGGGTGGCTTATGAGATTAGTCCTATGGAAAGCATTGTCTCCATAGGGATCAATAATCAGTCCTAAGAAAAGCATTGTCTTCTTAACAATCCAAAAGTGGCAAGTCTTAAGGAAAGCATTGTCTCCTTAGGGATCAATAAATTAAAAAAAATTGCATATTATACAAGGGAAAGGTGACATAGAACTTATGGTTGTATCATAAGGAAAAGAGAACAAGGATACCTACTTCCCAAAACAAGGAGATATCCTTAAATCAACAACGTATGCATGTTCCCTTATAAAAGATTGAATACTCTTACAAGGGAATAGATAATCATGAAAGGATATTCACAAGTGGGAAGAGACACTCGAAAGGAAGAGATCATGGCTACGAGACATCTACCTTCAAGATGAGTTCTTGAACAATGACAACATCTTCAAGACCAAGAGGGGAAGAGAACAATAATGCACCCTCTTATCCCCCTTTTTCTAGGTGAAAAAGGGATTATTGATGAAGGCTAACATACTTTAAGCCCAACATAAGCAAATTTTTTCAGGATGAACATATTTTCAAATAAGGAAGAGGTCGTGATCCAGGATAATTACCTCTTTCATAAGAGAGAATTTTGAATCAACAATATTAATTTAGTATTAAAAAATAATGTCACATGATAAACAAATGCCACTATACTAAGGCAAGTAGATCCTTAGAAAGAAAGGGAAGAGGAAGATTGACATATGAAACCTTGCCTCCCAAGTGTGAAGGAAAATGCAAATAAAATACATTGTACATCCTAAGTGTTAGATTTTTTATAATAGATATGCTCTTTCAACCAAAAATAGGTTGCAAATAAGGATATAAATCCTATTGTAAGACAAATACACTTATGCAAGAAATGACATCATACTATAAGAGAAACAAGTCAACAAACGAAGAATGAATGGATTGTAAAATTAAAAATATTTGGTCCCTAAATGTAAGATCATTTTATGATAGACATAACTGTCACCACCTGGATTTGGTCTGCTTAGACTATAGAGCCAATTTTCCCTAAGTGTGATCATACCCCCAATTATTTTCAAACGACCTTATTATTGCTTGGCATAATTCTTTTAAAATCAATTTAATCTCCTCAAGTGATCAAATTACTAAATTAATTACTTTTAGCCAAAATCAAAATTAATCAAATACATGGCTAAAATGATTAATTTGCAAGGAATTAAACAAAGTCCTAAATCAATTGCTCACTTGCAAATGAACCCATCCCCTAGCCTAATTAATTTAATTAAATTGGCTATAGTCCTATTGATTATCAAAAAGAAATTAAATGTTTAAATAATTAATATCCCTATTTTTTAATTAATTAAATAAGTATTATTCATTTCATTAATATTCTTGTAAACCCCTAACCTAACCTACTTCAACCACTTTGACCATGGGCTCGAACCTATCCCAACCCATTCACCCTTGCTAAATCAAAATCTAATCCTAATTCTATCCTAACCCACCTCCTAATGTTGTCACATTCCACTAAAGAATGATTAAGGACTCAACCCACTTGAGAAAGTCAAAGAATCTCAAGATTCATTTCCTCAAGTCCACCTTCTCAAGCTTGCCTCTTACATCCTTCACATGCTTCTTTAAGGCTCTCATTAATGCCTCATTAATGGAGATTCCTTAAGCCCATGCCTCTTCAATGCCTTTGGCATTTATTTCTCTTACACTTCATTAATGAGTTTTTCAACTCCATTAATGCACCTTATCCCCCCCCTCTCTCCTCATTCTTCTATAAATAGAAGGTGTTTTTGAGCACAAATAAGCCCATAATTTTAGAATCAAATGCATTGTTATGCTGTTATAATAAACATAGATTCATATCATATTTTAGATTTCATGTTTATGCATTGTTATTTTCATGCTTTTTAGAGCTAGAATGCATGTTTAGGAGATATCTTTCTTTGTTTTAACTCAAATCTTTCATCCTAAGTCGTATATGTCACTGATAGTAGCATAATCTGAGGGATGTTATGTTTCTTATCATACTCTTCTTAGTTATAAATAAATAGGTCAATTTTAGTTTCTTTATATGCTTATCTAACCATGTTTTCCACTAATGCAATGACCTATTGAAGTGTTGTGTCGCAGGTAACAAGTGCAATATTTCACACACACATTTCTGGTGCCCACTGTGGGGCATGATTTTGACTTTGGCCTCATTTTAACTTCATTTTTCACTAATCTATCCTCCCAGTTTTCAGGTCCATAATCGCATCTAGTCATTTTGGCTTCCATCCGGGATATGCCCTCGCACCGTAGAAAATGAGGCTCACATCCAGGATTTCCCATATCATTTTTGGTTTAGAATCACATCTGGTAACAAGTACTCGCATCTAGTATACGATATCACATCCTGTGTTTTTATGATCACATCTGGTTAGAAATCTTGTGTACTTCATTGCCTAACCTCTAATAGTATTGATCACTTTGGTTTTTGTCTTTTAGAGCAGCCTAACTAATGTTTGCAGTTTGCTATCAAAGGTTTTTTTTGGGAGTTGAACAAAGAATACTAACATGATTTTTCAGGTTGCCCAACCCCCTTCTTGACCTCTATTTACATGTTTTTCACACTAAGAACATTTTCTAATCTTCTACTAAACTAACTAGAGGACTATGCTCTTTTCCTTTTGTGGAAAATCAGAAACTCACACATTTGGGTTGAAAGGAATTTGGAGATAACTGAACCAAGCAAACAAAACTAAATTTCTTTTGGATAAGTAAATGAACAACTCAAAGCACTAAATTTGCGGGCTAAATGAACACTCTCATTGTCTAAATTTTGGGGATCATAAATTGAACAAGCTACTCATCTAAAATTGTGGATAATTGAACAACACAAACTTTACTTTCAAGCATTCTATTTTCCATAAAGTATGAACATCTTAAATTGAGCACAACATTGTTTGAGGGAAAAAAATGTTTGCTTGAAACCATTTTGGGAGAAAATGACATGGATTAGGAGAGTATGCTCTTCTTCTTCGAAGGAATCAGAAATCTAGATGTCCTACACTCGCCAACCCTTTGTACACTTATTTAATTGTAGAGGGCCTGTCGGATGAGGAAAAAATCTCTCAGGAATGATCCAAGTAAGGACAGGTTTTATGCCAACCCTTCCAAATCACTATAAATAGTTACTTCCTTGTATGCCAAAGCCTCAAAAGAAAGAATCAGTTTTCTTCCTAGAATTTTGACATCATTCCTTGAACATGCTTGGGTATGTGTAGAGCGGAACCGCTTGAATCTTTCTTGTGAGACTACATATACTTAAGTACTCATAGGGCTATACACCTCAATTTTTCCTTGTGCAATTGTATGGGGGGACAGTTTCAAATGGATTGCCCAATCATGGACAACATTTAAACTAAAATAATTTCTAATTCACCCCCGAAAGGGTTATGATCATTGTGCAAGGAAAAAAGTAATTGCCCCAAGATACTCAGCATATCATGCCCTCACTTGCGTTTGGAGTCGGCTAATATAACATCATGACTGGAGCTATTGCATGCTTGGTGATGGTTGTATTCTAATTAGCATTTAAGTGTGTACCTAAGTCAACGAGCAAGGATTTTCATCCTCCACCTAGAAAATAGGGATAAGATGTGTGCCTATTTCACCCTCCTAACAAAGCAAATTTGTTTGATGTAACTCAAAGATCACTAAAAAGATAAAATTTTCAAAACAAGAAATAAATTTCAATCTTGGGTCTACAGATGTGTTTTTCATTCACTGACAAGTCTCAGAATGCAAAAGTACAATCAGATGAACATCACGCACTTCCAAGACAAATTTTTCAAAAGTGATCAAATCTGACAGAGACATCAGAAAATCACATCCCAGATTTCCCAGATTTTTTTTGGTATCCTAGCTCACATCTAGTATCCTGGCTTGTATCTGGTTAACACATCATCAAATCTAGAGTTCTAACTCGCATCTAGGGTCATCAGTAGCTCGCATCCTATATTTCTAGGCTTGCATCTGGGAGATCACATCTAGGATAGTGGGCATTTGTAGAATAGTTTCTCAAGAAAAATCAATTGATTTGGATACCCTTTTGGCTCTTTAGTTTTCCTCTATTGTTTTTTTTGGTCTTCCTATCACTATGTTGAAACACTTTTTCAGATGTCTACCTTGCATGTCCAGTCACTTTTCTGTTATTCGTCTCAATACGTGTGGTCTATCCACTTTTTACAACAACTTGGTTCTCAGCTCAATATTAGGGCATCCTAACCCTCAGACGCTGTAATCATTTACTTCCACCAAAACACAAATGATGCTTCCACCTAGACACACTCACTTGAACGATTCAAGATACTGCCTAATACTCTCAGAAAACTTTGACGAAATTGAGATATAGATACATGGTTAACACAAGATGTAACAAGTACACGTCTAAAATATCTAAAGTGCCTCCTAAATCACCACACTTTCAAGGAGAAACATCTCACAGTTCCTACTCGATCTAGACTCTCCACAAATGGACAGGTCCACTCGTGGATGGATTGAGGCTTTTGATGAATACAATAATAGAAAAATCCAAAAGCATGAAGATATTGATGAAAAAGAAGAACCCACATTTGAACGTCCTCTATTTGAATCAAGCAATGAGGAAGACATCACTGAAGAAGAATATGATAAACTCAAATAGAGCAAGAGGTTCCACAAGATACTGGAAAAGATGATTGACAAGGATAAAGAGAAATACTTTCTCCATTTAGCATCCACTGTCATAAAATTACCCAAGGATTATGATGTGGAACAACTAAAATAAAAAGAGATATCGACTCCTATTTCTATTCTCGCCAAACAACTTACCTTAATGCAAATGGAGCTTGCGACTCTCAAGCAAGAGAAGGCTAAACCCAAAATGAAATACTCGGTGGACTCCATTTGTCCATTTCCTTTCGACAAGAGTATCACTATGGTTCCATTCCCTCCCAACATGGCATGGAAAAAATATGATAAGTATACAGGAGAAATTGATCCACATGACCATGTTCGAGAGTTTTGTGCTCTTAGCATAGAGTACATGCATGAACCCACTTACCTCATGCGGCTATTTCTTGGAAGTCTAGGAGGCAACGCCATGGAATGGTTCTCAAAACTTACACCCAAGGTCAAAAATTTTGAGGAGTTAGTACAATAGTTTATCCAACATTACTCCTATAATATCCAGCATGATGTGACTATGATGGATCTATGCAACACTAAACAGAAGATTGGTGAATCCTTTACCCACTTTCTACAAAGGTGGAAGAAAATCTTTGCATGGTATTCAAGAGCCATTCCTGAACCCAAGAAAATGGAAATCTTTGTCAATAACTTGATACCAGAATTGAACTATGCATTGTAAATGCAAGATTCCCCTAGCTTCGACAGGATGATCAAGAATGCCCTCTGTATCAAAGAAGTTATGATAAAAAAGGGGGAGATCACTCTTTAAAATGAAAGAAAACTTAACAACTCCAACTCCAAACCTAAATGGTGGAAGAAAAACAAAAATGTTGTCAATGATGGTGTAGTAGACACATCTAATGTTGGTCCTAAACCTGAGGTGTTTAATCTGACTAATAGCATGCAAGAAAGCAAAGATGCAAAGGTAACAACCCCCATACCAAAAACAAACAATGATAATAACAAGGGTCGACCATGGATTTCAAAACCTCAAAGAATATTCACTCCTTTGGGAGAGTCTCTTGAGACTATTTTGAAGACACTATTAGACAACAAAGTTCTCACAATCCCAGATTCCAAACCATGGGAACCAACAGTCAAACCAAGGTGGTGGGATGATAATTCCTACTGTGTCTTTCACAAGAACAAAGGACACAAGACTAACAATTGTCTGAAGCTTAAAAATGTTATTCAAGAGCTCATCAACGGAGGAAAGATCAATGTGGAAGGACACACTACTAACAAAGATCATACCGCCTTCAACAAACTATTCCCTAACTACGATAAAGGGGAAACATCTAAAGGAAAAGGTAATGAAGTAAACTACACCTACTCCAATAATGATAACGTGATCAATATGCTAGACATTAAAACTAAATCAATTAATGTGGTCACAATAAAAGGTGTTTCTTTCCAATTGAATGTGGTGACTCAGAGCCAAGCACAAGTCATGATCAAAGGACCCAATTCTTCCCTAAAATCAGCATCAACATCCAAGGTCCCTATTGTTACTATTTCTAAGCCAATAAAAAAACACGTAGTAACTATTCCTGCAGCAAAGTATGACTTGGTGGACCAATTACAACAAACCTTTGCCAAAATTTCCATTTTTGAGTTGCTTAAAATATCCACAGTGCATAGGGAAATCTTATAACAAGCCTTACATGCTGCAAATGTACCAAAGGACCTTGATATAGACAAATTCCAAGCGATGGTCAATCACATCTCATCACCACATTATCTCTCCTTTTTTGAAGAGGATGATAAATCATTGACACATCCACATAATCAACCCCTCCATATTGAAGTCCTCATTCATAAATCCTGTGTTAGACGCTTATTGATAGATGGAGGCACAAGATTGAATATGTGTACACTTAATCTAATCAGGAAATTGGGTCTCTTAGAATAGGCCATTGACTCTAGAAGCAAAATAACTATCAAAGCTTATGATGAGGAAGAAAGATCCTCTAAAGGTCTTATTTTTCTACCCATCAGAGTCAGACTAATTGAAAGGAATGTCATATGTCAAGTTCTGGATCTACCCCTAGCCTACAATATTTTGTTGGGGAGACCATGGACTCATGAAATGCAAGCTGTGTCATCTACTTACCACCAGTGAATCAAGTTCCCACACAATGGGGTAGAAGTGACAATTCCTGCGGAGGCTAATTATACTTGTAACAATATCAAAGCAGGTAGTATGATCCCACATAAAAAGGAAGCTATGGGTGAGATTTCTCATGAGACTACCAAGGACATGGTTATGAAGAGTTTTGGCAAAACCATAAAACTTGAAGAAATAGCTATGGGAGAATACAAGCTGGAC
The DNA here is from genome assembly GCA_018584345.1 of Thuja plicata. Lineage (NCBI taxonomy): Eukaryota > Viridiplantae > Streptophyta > Pinopsida > Cupressales > Cupressaceae > Thuja > Thuja plicata. Next base: position 2,716,485 of record MU223296.1, on the reverse strand, counting down.
CTGACTCCGTCACTGACAAAACTTCTGGTGTCACCAAGATCTTATGGAAAACCTTCCTTGACATTCATACCTACTGCATCCAAGGATCCAAAAATCCATAAAGAAAATGGAATGGTAAAGGCATCCACATCTTCTTTAGATAACACAGAAGAACAGGCAGTCTTGGACTGGCTTTACAAAGGAGAACCAAAGGAAGCTGAGGTCAAACATGTAGAAATATCCCCACAACAGTATAGTAAAGGATACGATCTCCTTAATAAAATGGGATACAAATGAAAAGGGCCTCTAAGCGACACTAGAAGAGGAGTAATTGAACCTATACACATGGAGTTTAGGAATACAAGAGACAAAACAGGACTAGGTTTTAATACTGAATTTGACAAACCTGCTTCAAAAGATAGTCTGATTTCTGACAAAGGGAGTGATGAAATAGAAGAGGTAGAACTAGAGCTATGGTCCTATGAAAGGTTATTATATGTTGGCATAGAGATTCCCAACTATCAAGGAGAGCGCTATGTACCAAGCTTTGAGTTACTACAAGATTTTCACACCCCTTTGTTAGTACAACCTCCTATTCAAGAGGTAGAAGACATAACAATAGCTGATCCATAGGTACCATTGATAGCAACAGCTACTGAGAGCACACCCCAACAACCATAGTCACATCCTAACTAGGGGAAGTTAGTTACAATCACACATGTCCTTGATCTACCACACTTTGATCCACAGATAGCTAACCGAGTACATCAGATAACTATTGTTGAATAATTAAATAGATCTGATGATGAAATCACTGAATCTCATGATTATGAATGGGATGAGCTATCCGTCACCACAGAAGACATTGAAATAGATACAATTCACATGTTTGCAGCTCCATCAGCACCTCATTAACATTCTAACACTACTCCCAACAACGTTGATATTCCTAAATCAGAGGAAGAGTTCCTTCCCCCAATCATTGATTGAGAGACTGGTGTTCTCATAAGTCTAGAAGAATTTCAGAGGTGACATGAAAGAAGCCTCCTTTTATGAAGAGATGATGATGAAAGTTCTACTGATGAGTCACTAGAGTTTGGTTCGCATATGACTAACAATGACCCTTTTAATGATGATCTAGCTCTTATTGATCTAAACATCAAAGAATTTAACTTAATAGGACATGTCATGTCAATTAATAGTCATGATGCTAACGCGTTGTTGTCCTTCCCAGAGTTTTATTCCTTATCTTTGATAAACCCAGACCTAATTGATTAGACTAGTACAGATCCTACTCCTATCCTCAACTTTTCCAATGACTACACCTTGGCTTGCTATCTAAACTCTTGTGAACCCTACCCTTCTTCAACCAATGCAAGGAGCATGAACATGTCACAGGAGGATATCAAGTTTCTCAATCAAAAATTGAAAAAGAAAAAGAAAAAGGGAACTGATGGTGAAAACCATGTTGTGGCAGTGTGAGATCCTAAAATAGTAAAAACAAAAGACGTAACCGATGGTGAAAACCTCTCAGAGGCACCAAAGGATGAGATTCTTGATATCCTCCCCAAGTACTTTTAGGAAAGGTCTTCAATTCTTATAGAACCAACATAGCCAATTAATTTGGGCACAATTGAAGATCCTCAAATAGTACACCTAGCACAATCTTTGTCTAAACAAGAGAAGACACAATTCACAAAGTTCCTGAAAGAGAAGAAGATCAACTTCACATGGTCTTATACAGATATGCCTGGACTAGATCCTAATCTAATAATGCAACACTTATCTATAGCTCTCAAGATCAAGCCCGTGAAACAAGAACTTAGAAAGATGCATCCTCATATTGCATTGCTATTAAAGGCGGAGCTAGAGAAATTGTTAAAGGCTAGATTTATCAAATTCATTGCCTATGCAGGATGGATCTCCAATGTGGTCCTCCTATCTAATTCTAATAAATCAATTAGGATATGTACGGACTTCAGAGACTGAAACAAGACATGTCCAAAGGATGACTTCCTACTACCTAATATTGACATGATCATCAATCTCACAGTAGGCTACCAAATGTATTCTCTAATGGATGGATTCTTGGGCTATAATCAAATCAAAATTTCCCCTGAGGATCAAGAGAAAACTACATTTACATGCGCATGGGGCACCTTTTGCTAAAACATCATGCCATTTGGGTTAAAGAATGTCGGTGCCACATATCAAAGAGCAATGACTACTATATTACATGATATGGTGCATAAAAACATGGAGGATTGTGTGGATGACACCTTAGCCAAATCCAAGGAAAGGAGTACTCATATTGATGATTTAAGAAAGATATTGGATCGTATGGAGAAATTTCAACTTAGGCTCAATCCAAAGTAGTGTGCCTTTGGGGTCCAATCAAGAAAGCTCTTAGGGTTTATAGTTTCAATGAAGGGAATTGAGGTAAATCATGCAAAGGTTAAATCTATTCTAGAGATGACTCCTCCACACAACATCAGTCAAATGTGGACATTGCAAGGGAGACTTCAATCAATCATGAGGTTCATGTCACAACTTGCTGACAAAGGACAACCCTTTACCAAATTACTACATAAAGGGGTCACCTTCAAATGGGATGAACACTATGAAGCCAACTTTATAGAATTAAAAGGGTACCTAGCTACTCCTTCTATTCTTATGGCACCCATTCGTGGAAAGTCATTACTCCTGTATATTTCAGCTATAGATACATCACTAGGAGTGTTGCTTGCACAAGAGGATGAAACTAAGAAAGAAAGAGCAATCTACTACATTAGTAGAACAATAGTCTCCTATGAGCTCAATTATACTATTATTAAGAAAGCATGCTTAGCAGTCATCTTCGCATCATAAAAATTGAGACACTACATTCTCTCACATATAGTAAGGCTCATTGCTAAGATCGATCTTCTAAAGTACCTTTTAAGAAGAACAACATTAACAGGGCATCTGGAAAAATGGGTCATCATTCTAAGAAAATTTGACATTGAGTATGTAGACCGAAGAGCTATTAAAGGACAAGTCCTCGTAGATCAACTAGTTGATTCACCACTTCAAGATGATGAACCTTTAAAGATTGAATTCCCTGATGAGGCCATTATGCATCTAACTGAGTATTTGTGGAAGATATACTTTGATGGTTCTTTCATGCAACAAGGCTCTGGAGCAAGGGTTCTTTTCATAACTCCTCAAGGCTACAAGATACCCAAGTCTTGCAAATTGACGTTCCCATGCATGAACAACATTTTTAAATATGAGGCATTGGTAAACGGTCTTAATCTTTCTGTGGAGTGGAAGATTGTAGAGTTACACGTGTATGGTGACTCTCTGCTTATTATCAATTAGGTCAATGGATATTATCAAATGAAAGTTTAAAATTTGACACCCTACAATCAACTAGTTGATGACATCAAGAAGTACTTTGTCTTTATCACATTCCAGCAGATACCCAAAATAGAGAATAAAGTTGCAGATGCTATGGCTACATTGGCCTCCATGTTATAACTGGAGGAACATCAATTCCGCTATGACTTCTTGGTGGAAGAACTCTCCTATCTTTCCTTTGATACCCCTGAATACCAAGTAATCTATGCTATAAAAACCCCAGACCAATCATGGTATACTAATATCATTGCCTATCTAACTGACCAAACTATTCCCAATAATCTATCCAAAAATGAGAAAAGAGCCTTGATTAGGACAACATTGTGTTATGTCCTCATAAATAATAAATTATATCGATGAGGTCTTGATGGTACACTTATTTGATGTTTAGAACTCAAAGAGTCCAATCACACGTTAAAAGAAGTCCACGAAGGTGTATGTGGATCACATTCAAATGGATTTTCACTAGCAAAGAAACTGCTCAAAGTAGGCTATTACTGGCATACCATGGAAAAATATGCTATTCAATTTTCAAAAACATGTCATAAATTCCAGACACATGGAAATCTCATCCATTCTCCTACCAGAGAACTTATACCTTTTATTACACATTGGCCATTTCAGCAATGGGCCTTTGACTTGGCTGGACAAATATATCTCAATTCTTCAAATGGACACAAGTTCATCATTACAACCACTGAGTATTTCATGAAGTGGGTTGAAGTTGTGCCACTAATCAAAGCCATTGGAAAATAGGTGGCTATGTTCATTCTGAACTACATTATCTGTAGATATGGGATACCCTCATCAATTTTAACAGACAATGGGGGCCAATTTAAAAATCAAGACATTGATGACCTTTGTGAACAGTTCCACATCACTCAACACTGCTCCTCAATCTATTATCCTCATGGTAATGGACAGTCTGAGGCATCTAATAAGAATATTCTCAAAATCCTACACCAAACTATAACTCTGGAAGAGACTAGCATCTACAACTGAATCCAGCACTATGGGCCTACAGAACAAGCATCAGAACACCGAATGGAGCCACGCCATTTTCCCTAGTCTATGGTGCTGAAGCAGTACTACCTATTGAGGTTAAAATATGATCTTTGCGGATATCTTTACAACGTCTTGTTACTAATGAGCAATACCACATCGATGGGGTGAATTCTTTAGACCTACTTGATGAGCACAGACAACAGGCATTCGATTATCTGAAGGTTTACCAAGCACGCATGTCCAAGGGGTACAATAAGAATGTCAAGACATAAAAATTTGAAGTGGGAGATCTCGTCCTAAAGGAGAATCCTAAGAACTAGCCCAACAGAGAATAGAAGAGGAAATTTGAACCTAGTTGGTTGGGACCTTATGTTATCAATGCTACTTTTGGAACTAGAGCTTATCAGATCGCTATACCTGAAGGAGATGTTCTTCTAGATCCTATCAATACTCTACATTTGAAGTGGTTCTACGATTGATGTTTGGCTAGCAGATCCTGTACAGTGAAATAGTTCTCAGAAAATACCAAAAACATTCAGAAATTGATCCTGAAGAAATCTAAAAATAGTGGAAAAAGTCCTGAAGAAAGGTACCCTTGGTGAAAACCTAGCAAACAGGCGCCTTGATACTACAAAAATATTCAAAAAAGAAAAAATTGAAAAAAAAATTGAAAAAGACAAAAGTGCCTTGATGAGAACCTAGTAAAACGGGCATCTTGGTAGCAAAAAAAGAAAGAAAAGATCTTGCCAAGTGGTGAAAACCTTGCAATCAGGCATCACTTGTGTTCTGCACTCCATCTATTAATGTATTGTTGATACTAAGCCTTCGCGATTACACCTGTGCTAAAATGTTGACTTTGTTTCCTACACAACTATCTTATTCGTGCTTGGGATTTGTCTATATTTATGTCTTAGGATCAAGTCATTCTGTACTGGGGGCATCTTTTCCAGTCTGATAGGTTACATCTGCTAGGTCATCATAGGTTGGTTTGTCTAGTAACACCATGCTTCTTGATACTTTCGCCAAACTATCCCTCTCATGACACAAGGATTATGCAAGAATTGCACTGACATGAATGATGTTCCTGCGATCTACATGGGATTGAAAACAATAATAACATTATACATAGACATGGAAAACATATTGCTTGAATTCCAACTTTTTGATTGTTGAATCTATACTGTGCTTGAAAAATGAATCAATAGTATTTCTCAATACTACCTAAACATAGTTTGATCTTGGTTTGATTATGGCTCTTTTATGTCTTGATGGTGTTTTTGCTAGGGGCATCTGAGCAGTTATGAGTTTTATTTCATTGATTCATAATTGATAGTTGTTATGTCTTTTGAGTTACTCCATGACATTTGCGCAAAGACAAAGAGTCGCAAGGAAAGGGGGCATAATGTTTTCTTGGTTTTCAACGTATGGTGATTGTTCCAAATGATCCGCATATATCTTGATCTTTGTTATGTATAAACTATGGTGAGGTTGGAAAAATTTCCTTGTCTATTTTATAACTCAGATTCTCGCTAAGGTATACGAAGCATAATGTACCCAAAGATATGAATTTCCAAGGTCATTGCGGGTCCAATATATTTCCTTACACAAAATCTGATATAATAAAAGGAAGGTGACTATTTTGTTAACCTAGCTTCTATGCCTTGATACCTAAGTCTATTTTTGACATTCCAATAAAACATAGTATTCATACTTTCATAATATCAGTGGGTATTAGTGATGGTTGTACTATTAGGTGTTATCCATTTTGAAAAGCGCCCAATGATAATAAACTATTCCAATATCTGCAAATTAGTGACAGTCCTAAGAGTCTTCATATAGCTGCGTTTTAGAGATTGCATGATGCATTTGTGAAAGAACAACATAAGGATTTGAGCTCAAACTCCTTTCTATTTTTAATTCATCTAAAATCCAAGTTATTTATATACCCATGCTTCCCGAAATCTCTGATCTATCGGGAACAAAATTGAACTCACCTTTACAATGTGATTAACTTGGTTCTTGTATGTTTAATCTTAAACACACCTTCCTTTTTCACTTCTTCTATTCCATTCTTTCTCATCCTACCCGTTCCATGCAAGTGATCCATCATTTCAACAGAGGGATTTCATTTCTTTCCTTCGATTTCATTCCCAAGGGGGCATGATCAAACTATTATCAATCAAATTTTTGCTCGAAACAACATCAAAAATGACTTCATTATCAAACAACTAGGGGCATGACAGTTTCCTTGACTAAGTTGAAACTGTTAGATAGAAATCTTTGGCTCTCATAAGCTGGATACCTTGTGTTTCCTCATTTTAAAATATTCTTATTAAGCTCCTAGCAGCTTCTTACTAACTTTTGGACGACAACCAAGTTCAGAATCAGTATTATCAATCTTTGGATGACAACCAAGTTTAGAATTGGTATCTTTAAGATATTTTATTGACATTTGGATGACAATCAATTTGAAAGTCAATTCTATTAGTTTAGTTTGATCAAGTGCGAGACTAATCTCATCAGACATTTTGTTCGATCATGAGCAAAATTCTTAATCTTTCTGAAGTCAAAATCAAAAACTTTCTTTGAATCAATACGTTGCTCGCACATCAGTTCAAAGAGGGGCAAATGTAACCACATGTATTTGGTCTACTCAGACTATAGACCCTATTTTCCCTAAGTGTGATCATACCCTCAATTATGTTCAAATGACCATGATACTGCTTGGCTAAATTCTTTTAAAATCAATTTAATCTCCTAAAGTGATCAAATCACTAAATTAATTACTTTTAGACAAAATCAAAATCAATCAAATGCATGGCTAAAATAATTAATTTGAAAGAAATTAAACAAAGTCCTAAATCAATTTCTCACTTGCAAATGAACCCATTCCCCTAGCCTAATTAATTTAATTAAATTGGCTATAGTCCTATATATTATCAAAAAGTAATTAAATGTTTAAATAATTAATATCCCTATTTTTTAATGAATTAAATAAGTTTTATTCATTTCATTAATATTCCTCTAAACCCCTAACCTAACCTACTTCAACCACTTTGACCATGGGTTTGAACCTATCCCAACCCATTCACCCTTGCTAAATCAAATTCTAATCCTAATTCTATCCTAACCCACCTCCTAATGTTGTCACATTCCATTAAGGAATGATTAAGGACTCAACCCACTTGAGAAAGTCAAAGAATCTCAAGATTCCTTTCCTCAAGTCCACCTT
>MU223296.1:2683303-2708782 GCA_018584345.1 Thuja plicata | reverse complement strand
TTTATTTCTCTTACACTTCATTAATGAGTTTTTCAACTCCATTAATGCACCTTGTCCTCCCTCTCTCTCCTCATTCTTCTATAAATAGAAGGTGTTTTTGAGCACAAATAAGCCCATAATTTTAGAATCAAATGCATTTTTATGCTGTTAGAATAAACATAGGTTCATATCATATTTTATATTTCATGTTTATGCATTGTTATTTTCATGCTTTTTAGAGCTAGAATGCATGTTTAGGAGACATCTTTCTTTGTTTTAACTAAAATATTTCATACTAAGTTGTATATGTCACTGATAGTAGCATAATCTGAGGGTTGTTATGTTTCTTATCATACTCTTCTTAGTTAGAAAGTAATAGGTCAATTTTAGTTTCTTTGTATGCTCATCTAACCATGTTTTCCACTAATGCAATGACCTATTGAAGTGTTGTGTCATAGGTAACAGGTGCAATATTTCACACACACAATAACCTTTGAGACATAAAAGAGATTCTTTAACAAAGAAGAAAATACCTTGCGTGAAACAAAGAATCTCATGCCAAAAAGGATATAGGATCATAAAACAATACAAATCCATAAAGAGACAATAAAGAGAGATGGGAGGATGCCACATTATGAAAACTTAGTGGAAAAATCCATTATAGAAGAGATATACAACCCTATGCAAGAAAGAGGTTGTAAAATAAGGATATCAATCCTCCAAAAATAAATATCCTTAATAAACAAGCCCATGCATAGGAGGACATAACATTATAAGAGATTTAACCAGCGAAGAGATAATGGATCCTTTAAAAGGAGAAATAGATGAAGTAAAGATACCTTTCCCTTCAAGTGGAAGGACAAGGGAAACCACCTATTATGATGCTCATAATGCACATTATGTCAAAAAAAGAGTCGTCAACGATGTAAGTGACCAAATTTACATAATGGAGAATAACATAACAAGAAAGAGAAAATGCTAAGGTATATCTTTGATATAAAGAAAAAGCATAAGGTCCATCGTTAAAGAAAGAAGAGATCTATCTACCAAATCTTGAGAAAATTGTCTAAATTCAATACAATCATCAAGAGAGTGTTTATTTATATGATAAAAAAAGGTAGAGAAATTCACCATTAATAGGTCTTTGATTCTTTGGAAACTGTCTATAAGGAAAAAAAAAATAGGATCATATTTTATTTTCCAAAAGATTATCTTAGCTTACTCCAATTGGTCATCAAAGGGAGGTGTAACAACATATGGTGTTGGTAAAATAATGTCAAGAGGAATTTTTTTTTGTGATGTAGAAGGAAAATTAGTAGCTTGAGTTATAAAGCCTAGACCATACCTAGTGACTTGTGTAGGAGGGTCGATCTATAGAAACTTTAATACCTTACTCATTAATGCTAAGACCTAATACATTGTAACCTTGTTGAGTAGTAATATCATAACCCACAATATAGTTGGATTTTAATGTAGAGGGTGAAGGAGATTCATCTTGAGCTTTACAGAAATGTGTGGTATAAAGAGGAATAGGAGGAGAAATATTCTCTTTAGGGGGATTTTAATTACTATTCCCATATTATTTAGGAGGAGAAGAAGTAGAAGGCTTATCAATATTTTCATGTCTAATTAATGTCACCATTAGAGAAAATGCATCAAGAAAGTTCTTAACATCAAGATAATGAATAGTGCTTTGATAAAAGGAAGATTGTTTAAGGTCATATAAAGAATTGCATAAAATAAATTCCCTAAGATTATCCATTAAAGTTGGTTGAGGAAGATGAGATCTAGGTCTCACTACGATGTGATCATTAGGAGCTAGATCTCTATCAACTAGAACACTAGGTACCATAGGAGAAATATTAGGAAGGTCATATTTTCTCATCAACAAAGACTCTTATATGATTAATATGTTCAATACATTTTGTTATAAATTAAATAAGAAAACCACATGAAATATTGATAAAAGTATTGAAATATGCCTTAAAAGGAAGAAATATATTTGAAAGTCTCATAATGACATATGAAAGAATGCCATGAAGGAACACAAACATCTTAAAATTCAAGAAAGTGTGATTCACTGCATGTGATTGATAAAGAGAAGTAAGGAGAAATGTAACAACATAGGTTATCACACACCAATCTAACTTAGTAAGCTCCATGAATTCTAATTAGATCTAAGAAGCACACAAATAAGATCTAAAACAAAAATTAGAATGGGAATAATATGGGTTGAGTTCACCAAAACGTACAAACAGAAAATGAAAGCAATGCAAAGAGGTAGATTAGTTCTCCTTTTTAAATTTGCATAGTCAGAAGGAAGATGCCCAAATAGGGTGAAGAGGAGACTCAAGTGTTGAATGGGGCAATGATCCTTCACTAAATATGAATTGATGAAAAAAATAATGGTAAAATGAAATGTAAATGACAATTTAGATGAGTAACTGAAAAACTGGAAATTACAAACTAATACAAATTGGCAGAGAGCTAAAAAGTAGAAAAATGGAATACAAAAAAATGATCTAACTTGTGGATAAAATATGGGAACAAAATGCACGATACATAAAATTTTTGGTATTTTGAACCTAGGTACAAAACTTTTTTGGCATTCTGTACCTTGGGTTTCAAATTGAATTTTTTGGGGATCTTCAGATAGTTTTTGTTCTTTCCAGATCTTTTATGACAACTCTGTAACCTATTCCTTCACACAGAAAAATGGGGGAAAAGTTTGGATGGATGGGTTTGCCTCATTCAAATCCCTTTTTAGGAATCAGCCTTGAAATGGAATGAAATAAAAGAAAAGCACATTGTCATGTAGTAGAGGCTAGACTATAAAATTAAGTATATCATACCTTGTTAATGCAAATGCTTCTTTTAATGGGATCAATTATGTTGATGCAATATCTTTGACTTAAAAAAAAAATGGAAATCATGACAGACAAAGCCTTATGATATGCATGTTGTATTTCACCACAATCTTTGATTGAGGAGAAGAGAAAGAAGACTTGGATGAATGTAGGTGAAGGTGTATCTCCTTGATAGAAAAATCCTTTGCTTGGCCTCCAATGAGGGAAATAATCTAGATATATGGAAATAAAAACATTGAAAGCTTGAAAAGAATGAATTCTTGATGACTTGATGGATCTTGAACTTGATTTTGCTTCCTTTCACTTAATAACTTGAATGCTTGATCACTTGATTGCTTCACAATAAAGGATGCACTTGATAATGGATGCCAAAAATAGGAGATATAGGGTGTTTTTATACATCTTACAACATTTCATGGATTAAAAATCAAGCAGTCTGACCATGGGACCAAATAAACCACTAAAACCCTGACATATAGCTCAGGGCCAAATTTGGGCCTAAACATGTGGGTACAAAATGCCCAAAATGTTTTTCCTCAAGGTACAAAAGGCCAAAAATGTTATGTACCTAGGAAAATATTCCCAAATTTGGGCTAGGTGCCAAGAAAATAGGGTAGATGTAGGATCTTCAAGTACAACTCATTCTGAGGTTGGGATAGATTATGAAGGCCAAAAATAGTGATCCAGGGCCTAGGTGATGAAATGAATTATCTAATTGGAGGAAAAGATAGAGGAGTACACTTATAAATAAGGGTTAACCATAGTATTTCACCACAGTGAAGGATAGAGGACCCATATTTTAATATATGTATCTATTAAGTGCCATATGAGGTCCTACTATAGAAAACACACTAAGATGGATGTAAAATAGTCCTTAAATTGTATAATAATTAGGTGCTTACAATTTAGGATGGTACACCTACCTTAAATAAAAAAAAAGAAAACTATAAAGACCCATTCACTGGAATGTGAAATAGCTACTACCTCTGTGACCTATATGTTTACAATTAAATAATATTTCAGCAAGATTTTGACAAAAATAAGGAAATATTTGGGGCATATTCATATTTTTGTGTGACAAATCAGAGAAAAATACATAAATGCACATATCAGAGCACTTCTCTGACATCACATACAATTATGTACTAGCCTTGAAGGAACTCTCCTCATAATTTGATGTGAGCATGATAAGAATTGAATGGTGAACTGGGAACTTAGAGAAATACTTGATTGGACATCCTCAGGTGTATTTTGGATGAGTCACTGGGGAAATGAAAACCTTCCCTTGTTTCCCTTTAGTGACTGTTGTCGGCTCCAGGGACTTAAACTATTGGAAAGTCTCCTCCATCACCCTAAGAGAGTTATCGTCGAGTGATATGCAGGAAAGTTCAAGATCATCCAGAAAAGGATGTCCTTGTCTTTTTATTTTACACACTTTGAGGCTGCAAGTGTGTCTTTTAAATTCTCTGATTTAGGTTTGTCTTCCTCTTGAGGATTAAGAACCTAAGAGGGCTCTGATCTTTCTGGATACTCTAAGGTCAGATACCTTTGAAACAAAGAAATCTCATCTTCATCTCCTAGGAAGCAGGGGAGTTCTGGAAGAAGAAATTTTGGGTTTGTAAACCTTGGTTCTCTAAAGGAGAATCTCTTTCCTCATCATGGGACACAACTTCGCTTGTTTCATGAAAATTATACAGGCATTGGTTGGTGATGAAGAGTGGAGCCAAGTAGTGTAGGAATTGATCCAAAACACCCACTTCACAATCTTCCTAGCCCTCAAGCCACAAATGGCTAACTTATTGAGTCCTTCTCCCTTAGACCCTTTAGGGAAATCACCTTATCCTTCTTTAAGGTTCCTCAAATCCCTTCTACATACTAGAAATCCTTCACAAGAATCCAACCACACTAGGCTTAGTGTGTCCCAAAAATTCAATACCAATCTCCTCTCATGAACTTCTTCATTCACTTGAACCAATGCACAAACTCTTCAAGCTTCTCCATAGGAAGTGGTATAGGGTTCCATTGATCACCAATATGCAAGATAGGATCAATGATGGAATTCTAAAAGGTCTAAATGGTCACAAGAATAAAACTATCTTATTAATCCTAATAGAATAGGCTTGGCTAGTATCCCCAAGCATGGGGTTTTTCCAGCTTAACTTTAATAACTTTCAAAGGATCACTTTGAAAGCCCACACTTTTGAGTACCCTTTTGGGAGATACACACAACTCCATAGGATTGAATCCTAAATCTAACTATGAGTTTCCGAAACACCTACATGGACTAGAGGCCTAATAGAGCTCCAAAATATAGAGGATTGACTCCTAACTCCAACTATGAGTTTCCCAAACACCTACATAGACCAGAGGCCTAATAGGGCTAATTAGGCCTGGTTATTGAAGCAAGTACACATGAATGGGTTCCCCAAACCAAAACAACGCCTAGGATAGGTATGCCTACTCTTAAGAACACCAAATCCAAAATCATAATGTTTCTTTCCACTCCCTATAGAGTCTTGTGGATTAAACACCAGTCACTTGTAGCCAAGCACATAAGGGATGCTCAGCTAGGGCTTGGTGGAAAAAACACTAGAAAAACTTTTCTCCATATGTCCTTCTAGATTCCTAATAATTCCTAACCCTACTTTTAGTACTCCCATGGTCGTGATAATCCACTAGTGGGTTAGCAAGTTAGGGGCTCATCTTCAGACCCTATGTTATGGGGGGATTCACTGGAAGTATGAAAAAAAAAAAGGATTCCCCTCTCCAATATCCAAAAAAATAGGTCATACTAATTGCATTCAAACCATAAAAAATATACCATGCCACCATGAAGAAATAACAATTCTCCCAATCCAGAAATAGTACAGAACGTACAAAAATTGAAATAGTTATTTAGAAGAATGAAATTTTATTATTCTCATAGTTTGCAGTAAATATTACATCCATGAACAACAGTCATGATTTCATCATCCATGGTCTTATATCTCCTCAATCCAACATCTTCAACTAATTTTCAAACCATTGTGATGGTTGGGGAGGTTAGAGCAACTTTTTGTTGCAAGATTGCAACATTTTTGTAATTTTTCATGTCAAAACTACCTAGGACCCCTAGAGAATTCCAATGAGTGCATTTTCACTCCAAACCCCCTAAGGCACCTAAAAAAAATCTTTAAAAAACTTTTCCTTTGACCATGTTTGACCTCAAGGCTTATAAGTGCAGCTTGAGCCAACTAGTCTTACAGTTTGGGCTTTGTTACATCAAAATAGATCCAATGATCCTGAAGGCATCTTAGGCCTTTGAAACACATCTTTTACATCTTAGGAGGGGTGCTTCTGCACCATAATCCCCTGTCTTGGAAAATTCAAGTTCCTACTGGAGAGTAACTCCTCCAATGTGGTGCCATGCTTGGCTATGGTCTATTCATCCATCCATGTAGCATCTAGATCAAGTAAGCCTTTCCATTTGACCAGATAGTGTTTTTAGGTGTTCCTCCTGGTTTTCTTTACAACCTTGGTGTTCAAGATCTTCTCCAATTACATTGGTTGGATTATAGGAAGATCCTTAAGTCACTCAACCTATTCATCTTCATCATCTTGCAAAGAAATATTAGAACCTACATCACCCTTGAAAAGAGTGAGATCAGAGACATTGAAAATGGTTGAAATAAAAAAAGTAGGAGGGAGGTAGATTTTATAAGGATTCTCTTCCAAATTTATGGATGGTTTGAAAAGGGCCTATCTACCTCATTTGTTACTTGTCATGTTTCCCTTTGGGTAGTCTGCCCTTCTTTAGATATTCCCATACTTGGTCTCTCACTTTGAAAGTCACGTGTCTCCTATTCTGATCTTCTTGAACTTTATAATTCTCTATATTAAATTTCAATGTAGTTCTAACTTTCTCATGTACTTGTTTAATCAGAGCTACTAGTTCCTCTCCTTGTTCACTTACCTTGAATTCATGTGGTAGATCCCTTAACTCCATGACCCCTCTAGGGTGCAGTCCGTAATTGATTTTAAAAGGTGTTTATACAGTGCTCATATTGATGGAACCATTGTATACATATTATGCTTGAAGAGATTAGAATCCCATGATTGACCATATTGTTTTGTAAGACATCTTAGAAGATTTCCTAGGGATCTATTGAAAACTTCAGTCTGCCCATCTCTTTGAGGATGGTATGCAGAGTTTTAGGAGAGACTGGTTCCAATATTTTTCCAAAGGGTCCTCCAAAAGTGGCCTTGGAATTTTACATCTCTATCTGATACAATTGAGAGAGGCAAACCATGTATTCTGACCACTTCTCTAAAGAAAAGGTGTTCAATGTGAGATGCATCATTGGTTGACTTCCAGGGAAAAAAATGAGCCATCTTACTGAAGTGATCCACTATGACAAACACATTGTCAAATCCATATTTTGTTCTATGCAGTCCCATAAAAAAATTCCATACTAACACTTTCCCATTATTTGGTTAGGATTGGTAGGGGCTGATAGAGTCCTTGGTTTGTGCTAACTCCTTTAGCCCTCTAAAAAATGGAGCAAGATTATAAAAACCTCCTTATGTATGTCTACATTTTGGGCTAGTAGTTGTTCCTCCTCACCAATTCAAGTGTCTTGTTTATGCCAAAGTGACCACTTAGAGTACCACAATCTTTTTCTTTGATTAAATTGCCCCTCATTGAAAATTTTGGGATGCATAGTTACCCTCCTTTGAACAATAGATAAATCTGAATTAGATAACCAGAATACATAGTATTATATGCATCAAAAAGTTTGCTAAAAACCTCATAGATTTCCCCAAAATATGGATCATTTTTGTACAATTACTTAAGGGCATCAATCCCTAGCTTTGAACCTGTATCTCTTGTACCAAATTGACTCTCCTATTGAGAGCATCTGCCACCTTGTTGCTTGGACATTTTTGTGTTTAATGGTGAATGTGTAGGCTTGTAATTGTTCCACCCACTTCATGTGTCTGCAACTTAGTTTCTCCTATCCATTTAGGTAACTTAATGCATGGTTATCAGTGAAGACAATGAACTCTTTGGGCAGAAGGTAGTGTATCCTCTTTTTAAGTGCTTGGACCATTGCATATATTTCTAAGTCATAAGTACTATACTTATTGTTAGCCTCATTAAGATTTTCTAAAAATAAAGAAATAGGTCTTCCCTCTTGAGTAAGCATTGTCCCAATGCCTAGATTTCTTGCATCAGTCTCCATAGTTAAGAGTTTATTAAAATCAAGAAGTTTGAGAATAGGAAACTGTGCTACCCTATTCTTGAGATACTCAAATGCTTCATCTTCCCTAGTATTCCATTCAAAATTTACCTTCTTACCTCCCTTGATGGTGCCCAACAAGGGTGCACAGATCTAACCAAATTTCTTAATGAATTTTCCTATAGAAGGTTTCTAAGCCATGAAAACTTATAACTTCTCTTAGTTTTCTTTGGGTTGGCCAAGTTAGGATTGCATCCACCTTTTCTGGATCCATCTTTAATGTCCCCTTTGAAATAACAAAGCCAAGATATGTTAGCTCCTCCTGCATAAAAATATACTTCTCCAAATTTAACATTAATTGATGTTCATGAAGACTTTTTAGGACTTGGTTAAGATGATCCAAATGCTCTTGCTTTGACCTACTGAAAACAAGTATATCATCCAAGTATACAATGATGAATTTGCAAATGAAATCATGGAGTACTTCATTCATCAATTTCATGAATGTACTTGGTGCATTACTAAGACCAAAGGTATTACATGCCATTCATACAAACCCTCTTTGGTTTTAAAAGTTTTCTTCCACTCATCTCCTTGTCTTATCCTGATTTTGTGATAGCCTGACTTAAGGTCTATCTTGGAAAAGAAACATGCACCTCCTAGCTAATCCAATAGGTCTTCAATTCAGGGTATAGGGAATCTATACCTGATTGTGATTTTGTTTATAGCCCTATAATTAGTGCAGAGCCTCCACTTTCCATCCTTCTTGGGTGCTAGCACACTAGGTACTACACATGGGCTTAGGCTATTTTGTATTATCCCTTTGTTCAACAACTCATGCACTTGCATATAAATCTTTGCATTCTAATAAGGGGTTAGCTTATATGCTACTTTATTGGGTAGAGATGCACAAGGTATCAAATAAATGTGATAAAATATGTCTCTTAAGGGTGGGAAGGAATTGGGTAGGTTTCCTGCAACAACACCTTTGTATCTTACCAACAATTCATCTATCTCCTTGGTTAAGTTTAGAATCTTTTCATTTTTCAATTTCTCTTTGGGTTTCAACACTAGAGCATAGCCTATCTCTGTTTCTTTAATGGTTTCTAACATCTCTTTTTCTCCTACCAATATGATCATTGGTTCTTTTTTTTTAACAAGTTTAGGATCCATTATTGGTTTCATAGTGTAGTTATTCTCATCCTTATTGATAGCATAATTTTTTTTCATCCCATCATGTTGGGCTTTAAGGTCATATTTCCAAGGGATACCTAACAATATCTTGCACGGATCCATCTCTACAATGTCACACAATATTTTTTCTTTAAATTCCCCTATGGAAATATCTACCCATGCCTGCTCATCAACTAGTGTTTGTTGTCCCTTTGTAAGCCAAGACACTTTATAGGGGTAAGAATGAGGGATCCTATCCAGAATAATCTTTCAACCAATTCTTTAGATACTAGATTCTCTATGGAACTTGAATCAACAATAAGTTTTTAAACCTTACCATGGCTCTTGAATTTGTTATAAAAATGGTCTTCCTTTATGACGGTTCTTGAGTTTCACGGACCTTCAACAAAGTCCTCATCATCAAGAATAATCCTTATTCTAGATCCAACTTCTTGCATGGTGAATTGATACTTTGAGAATCATCTTGGATTATTTGTGTCCTTCTATCTCCTTGTATATTTGACCTTGTCCTCTCTGTGCATATGTGGGAAGGATGACCCACTTGATTTCAATTGAAACATCTCAAGGGACCCCCATTTATTCCTCCAAATCTACCTTTGTTGTTTAACCTCCTTCCTCTAAAATTGTCTCTGAAACTACTCTCTCCTTGAGAGGCTCCTTGATTGGATTCACCATGGGGTCTGAAAATCTATCCTTTTCCATTGGACATTCCTCTACCTCCATCATTTCTTCCTCCACCTCTATTCTTCTTCTCTTGTCTTCCCTTTGTGTTTTTTGCCACCTTTAATGCCAACTGGTAGCAATTATGCACTATGTCAGGGATAAAAAGATTCAATTCATCTTGAATGTTCATCCAAAGGCCATCGAGATATTTGGACACCTTCTCACTTTCAGTCTCCATTGTTTTGGATTTCATACCGAGATTTTGAAATTCCTTAGTATAAGTGCTTACATCCATCTCCTTTTGTCTTAGATTGTGCATCCTTTTATGAATTTTAACTTCATAGTCCTATGGGATGTAGGTTTCCTTTACCTTAGAATCCATTATACTCCATGTAGAGATCATATGCTTCCCTTCCTTCACCCTTTCTCCTTGGATGAAGTTCCACCATGTCAATGATGCTCCCTTCAAATTGTATTTTGCCACTTTGAACCTTTGATTCCTAGGGATCTCCTCACATTAAAAGAAATTATTCAAGGACTTCAACTAGTCCATTGCCATATTAGGATCCATCTTCCCACTGAAGATGGGAAAATCTAGTTTACTATCCATGGTCCTTCTCTCTATAGACTTTAGGGTATTTAGAAGGCACCTATGCTCTGTAGGAATCTCCTCTTCTTCCTACCTAGGGAATGTCTTCTCTTCCCCTTCTTCATCTCTCTCTAATAATTCTTCATTCCTTCCATCAACTTTTCCCTTAAACTTCTCTAGTTCTTCTTTCATCCATCTATTCTTCTCTACTTTCTCATGCACAATACTGACAAGTTCTACATTTGTTAGTTTTGAAGGCATTTATTTGGCCTCTCCTCCTAACTCCTTTAATGACATATACACTAATCTTTCCCTTAAGGATTCTGCTAAGATCTGATACCACTTGATGTAGAGTGGAGCCAAGTAGTGTAGGAATTGATCCCAAACACCCACTTCACAATCTTCCTTTCCCTCAAGCCACAAATGGCTAACTTATTGAGTCCTTCTCCCTTAGATCCTTTAGGGAAATGACCTTATCCTTCTTTAAGGTTCCTCAACTCCCTTCTACATACTAGAAATCCTTCACAAAAATACAACCACACTAGGCTTAGTGTGTCCCCAAACTTCAATACTAATATCCTCTCATGAACTTCTTCATTCACTTGAACTAATGCACAAATTCTTCAAGCTTCACCATAGAAGTGGTATAGGGTTCCATTGATCACCAATATGCAAGATATGATCAATGATGAACTTCTACAAGGTCTAATTGGTCACAAGTATCAAACTATCTTCTTAGGCCTAATAGGATAGGCTTGGCTAGTAGCCCTAAGCACGAGGTTCTTCCAGCTTAACTTTTATAACTTCCAAAGGATCACTTTGAAAGCCCACACTTTCGAGTACCCTTTTGGGAGATACACCTAACTCAAAAGTATTGAATCCTAAGTAAAAATATGAGTTTCCCAAATACGTACATGGACTAGCAGCCTAATAGGGATAATTAGGCCTGGTTATTGAAGCAAGTAATCATGAATGGGCTCCCCAAACAAAACCAATGCCTAGGACAAATCTGCCTACTCCTAAGAACACCAAATACACAATCATAATGTTTCTTTTGAATTTCTTTAGAGCCTTGTGCATTAAACACCAGTCACTTGTAGCCGAGCACATAAGGGATGGTCGGTTAGGGCTTGGTGGAAAAAACACCAAAAAAAATTCTCCATTTATCCTACTAGATTCCAAATAATCCCTACTTGTACTTGTAGTCCTCCCATGACCGTGATGATCCACTAGTGCAGTTGCAAGTTGTGGGCTCATCTTCAGACCCTGGGTTTATGGGGGGCTTCACTGGTAGTCTCTGCAAAAATAGTGATTTACCTCTCCAATCTCCACACAAATAGGTTAGACTAGTTGTATTCAAACCATAAAATAATCTACCATGCCACCATGAAGAAACAACAATGCTCCCAATCTAGAAACAGTACAGAATGTACGAAAACTGAGACGATTATTCAAAAGAACATAATTTTATTATTCTCAAAGTTTTCTACCAGTCTTACATCCATGAACAATAGTCATGATTTTTTCATCCATGGTTTTATATCTCCTAAACCCAACATCTACAACTGATTTTCAAACCATTGTGACCATTGGGGAGGTTAGAGCAATTTTTTTCAAGATTGCAATTATTTTGTAATTTTTCATGTCCTATCTACCTAGGACCCCTGAAGACTTCTAATGAGTGTATTTTCACTCCAAATCCCCTAAGACACCTAAAAACAAAAAAAATTTAAAAATATTTCCCTTTGACCAAGTTTGACCACAAGGCTTATAAGTGCACCTTGAGCCAACTAATCTTACAGTTTGGGCTCTATTACATCAAAAGGGATCCAATGATCCTCAAGCAATATTAGGCCTTTGAAACACATCTTTTACATCTTAGGAGGGGTTCTCCTGCACCATTTGGCCTCAGAAATGTGTAGATATTTATGGCATATTGATGACTAACTTTTTACTTTCTCTCTTTATATATGCTAGACAACAAGCCCTCCCTCAAACAAAGAGCTGGTATCTGGCATAAGATCCTGGAAGGAGAAAGAGAAAAATCCCTCAAGTTAAAGAATATCTTCCTCTGGACATGACTCCTTAGCATGTATACATGCGTATATTTAGCTTCAAGAACCATCATCTAGTCAAACCAAATGTCCTCAAGGCATGTTATGGGTACATGCAAAGAGAAGAAGAGAGCATTTATTTTCCCTTCTAGGTCAATAATTTTTATTTTACACTAGAAATTGTGTAGTATCTCAAAGATTTGGATCTCCATATACTTGAGAGGGCTAAGAAGTAGTCTAATCAGGGGAAAGTGATATCCCCAAACCATTTGTAACCAAATCAAGCATGCACGTCACCGAGCACACTTTAAGGTTTCATGTAAGCCAGTAAAACCAAATCGTGCACTAACTTTTGTGACAACATTTAACTTTGTCCCATTGGGTGTGCCAGAAAATATTGTTGATCCCTAACAGGCTCACACCTAAATAAGGGTATTTGAGAATCTTTATAGGTATGGGATAGGATGCACCCTGTAAAAAACCTTTGATATTTTAGAGGCCAACTCTTCATATAGGGGATTTGTAGGAAAGGGGAGAGGAAAACTATACCATCCTATAAATTTAGCACCCATGATTGGATGCCTAATTGGGCCCAATTTTGGCGACTTCAAGATTTCATGTTTGTTATATGCTTGATCCAGCTACCTATTTCTTCCTGATTTGGAATATGCCCTATCTTCCTAGCTTCCCATTTGAAATTTGTTTATTTTTCATAGGAACAAAATGACCCAAGATTTTTTTCCCCGAGGGATAGGCCCAAATCTTAATCGGGGCCCTATTGCAGTGTTTCGATGGGAAATTAGATTGTGTGGTCAGCCTGGCTTAATTTTGAATCCCAAAATGTATGATGAGGTATATAAATACTCTATCTCTCCTCATATTGGTATCTATTATCAAATAAGAAAAAGAAAGAGATCTATTGAGTAATCATAATCAATGTTTTGCATTCAAGCATTTAACCAATCAAGTGACTTCAAGATTTAAGGCAGGCATCCAAGATCTAGTCTCTCTCCAAGCATCCAAAGAAATTTGAAGGCAATCTTATCCATTGAAGCAAGATTATCTCCTATTGTGGGCAAGTAGGGGAGTTATTAAGCAAGCAAGAAGATCCTTTATCCATTCTCTCGCATTCTTCTTCCTTAGCAAGTGTTCAATCAAGCATAAAAACATTGAAGTGTTAGGAGTGGCATTCATAGATCCATACATTTGTGAAGGCATCCTTGATTTCATTCTATATTTCAAGGTCAATAGCTAAAATTTAATAAAAACTCAAGTATATTCAAAAATATGTGCGATCTCAATATCTATTTGTGAATGTATTGACAAGGTAGATCTAATATTTACCTTTGGATTTAGTTTCCTTTATGAAATCTTATTTCATTTTCAAGGTTTATTCCGTAACAGGGGTTTAACCAAGGCAAACCCATTTCCACAACCTTTTACCTATTTTTAAAATATTTTTGTTCCCTAAAATAGAATGCCCAGGGCATTTTTTTCCACCCAAAACAAACTCATATTTAGATATCAAGTTGGTATAATTTTCAACTTATGTTTCTAGTGATTATAAGTTTCTCTTAGTTAGTATTTTCCTAAAACTGTATAAATTAGCTCATTTTTGTCATTTATCTTACACAGTTTCACTAAGTTATCAAATACATTTCATTCTTAATTAAAATAAATGAAGGATCATTGCACTCACTTAGCACTTAAGGCCTACTTGAGCCTATTGGGTCATCTTTCTTCCAAGTGTGCATTAAAAAAGAGGGTGGACAATTATCTTGCATATACCTTAGATATCTGACCCCCCCATCTTTTTATGTATATTTTTTTGTAAATAATAGGTACTAAGAGGGGGGGTGAATCAATCCAAACATATAGTAAACTAATTCAACCACTGATCTAAATAATTGTTGAAATACTTTCCAAACTATATAGCATATAACTGATTCAAATACATAAAAGAAATTAATATCAAGCATCCACACATTCATCACACATGTCATAGATATTTTTCACGTGGAAACCCTTGTAAGAGGCAAAAAAAACCACAGTGGGGATGACACCCACAAGCCCAATACTGCATTAAATGAGTTTGCCCTGCTAGGAGCTACAAATACCCTTTCTGGGGGTTCACCTTGTTAGGAGTGACTAGTACACTGTTAGGAGTACAATTAGATCAGCTATGATCTACCTCGCTAGAGGATTTCAAACCTCAATAAAGAAATTACCCTATTAAAGGATTTACAAAAAGAACTTTTTAAAGTTCACTCGATTAAGGGATTTTTCTTAATGCAACTATTTGAGAACAACAAGATTAGTGATCTGGATGTAACACTGATTGCTTGTCAGATCTAATAAGTTCTTTGTACTCTATAACATCTATCTACTAGCTGTTTATCAACTTTCTAATAGCAACCTCAAATTGAAATCACAAAACCCTAAACACCCAAAACAACTCTTACAACTTCTCTCTGCAACAACTTTTCAATATGAGAAGTTCCACTATATAAACATCTTCCACTAACATAAAAATGATCTCAAAATTAATTTCCCACAAAAAAACCATGTGTTCAATTGATAATCTTGACGATCATGACTGCGTTAGGTCAAGATAAGATCTACAAGTTATCTCTCCAAAGTAGTCAAACCCGTCTTGATTTCTCTAATCCAACACCTCAAATCTAACTTAAATATTTGCATCGATCTCATAAATATCAAAATATTTAATGTATAAAATTTAATCCACATAATCATATCATTATAAATGATCGCACACATGTAAGACTCACAAATCTGTGATCTACTGACTGGTACTCAAGATCATAAGTGTTCTACCTGTCTTGATGTTTGTAACACTAAAAACTCTATCACCGCTCAACCAAATGAGTTGTGGTTGGAACCACATTACAATATAAACTAGTTGAATCCTTATTTGTGACCAATCCTCATAATTCCACTTCTACCATGATCACCACCAAAGTGATGCTCTCTTTGTCTACTGATGTTCTAGACAGCCAATTTTCAATATTACCTTCTTACTGATTGTATCTTCACTTAACCTATAGTATATCATGACTATACTCACTTAGTTTCATTGTACTAACTTAGTTGTCATGAATGAAAACCAAATAAGTGACTCCTTATGACTACACCTCAATATCCATCAATCCCCCAACACAATACCAACAATCTCACTCTTTGGCATTGATGGCAAACATCTGCTAACTGCTTACAATTGTGTAATCGTAATATCAACTTATGACTCCCTATACACATACTCTCCATACATGCATATACTCCCCCATACATATACTCCCCCTTTGACAACAATGAAAAAGGTTCAAAAACTAAAATATATGTATACAAAATCTTACTTACATCATGTCAAAGATCACCTTGAAGTTAATATATTCTAAATTCAAGGATGTTTCCCATACCCTCTATAAATAACCCATAGTAATGATTTTCTCAATTAAACAAGAAGAAATCTCTTCCATGCTATCTAGAGTGCTCAAGTCAGGTAAGGCAACTCTGTCTTCTGCCTTCTTTACATCCAATTGCATCACCTCCACTATATAGGATAAGGTTGATTGAAGTTCTAGTAGAGTGATCATTCTCTTCTCTTGCTCACTCTAAATCTGCTTAACCTTGTGTGAAATTTTCTTGACCTGACTAATGTAAGTAGTAATTGAACTTGAAAATGGATCAAACTAACTTCTTAATTTCTCTAACTCCTTCTGTGCTTCAGCTCCGCTTTCTTCAAATCTTGAACAATACCTTGATACTTTGGAAAAAAATTGACCTACCTTAGTCAATGTATTCTTAACTTCCTTTATCACTTCTGATAATTTGATCCTATCTGTGGTAACCTTATTCATCAACTTACCTATCATCTTCTTTTGAATTTTCTCCTCTGCAAGCTTCAATGCAGCTAACTGCAAATCTGGACCTTGATCTAGAATTGCCTTTATAAGAGTGTCCATCTGATCAATATGAGTATCAACTTCATCATATTCAACCTCACGCACTAACTCAGCTAGAATGCCTCTATCTTTCCTTAATACTCTTGTCTCTTTTTCTTCTTCTTTGATCTCACCTTGTCTCTTACAACCTTTGTCCTCAATTTTTCTGAAAATTTCATTAATTCCTTAATTCTTCTTCATCAACTTCCTCTTCTACAACAGACATCGATTTATGTCTTTTCCTTGTGCTTGTTTCTCTAGGACTTAATTTCCTTTTAGTTTCAGGTTCTTCAATATTCTTCTGAGTCTCCTCACTCTCTACATCTTTCTCCTCTTCCTTCTCAGAAATCATTTCCTCTATATGTTCCATAGGCAATGGTGAGGATGAATCCTCTTTGCCTATTATGTCTACAATTTCAATCTCATCACTACCTGTTTGTGATAGATTGATATTTTGTGTTCCAATGTTCTTCACCAAGTTAGGAACATCAAGAACAACATTTCCAATTAACTGATCTACCAAGAATGTATCATCTCCTTGAATTGGTTCATTTAATTTTTCTTGAACTTGCTTTTCTTGGGCTACTACCTCCCTTATTTGTAGTAACTCTTTCCATGTCTCAATAGTTTCATTATGTACACCTTGTGTGTCATCAATTAGAAGTCTACAAACTCTACTCTTAATTTTAAATTTATCCTTGTGAGCAATAATCATTATCTTAGCATCTTCAGCACACAACTCAGGTTGCACTTGGATTAGTGCTCTCTCCATAATCTCTCTATCCAACTATAATGCAATGCTCCATCTAGTATCAATCAACCGATATAACTCATTAGGGATGCAATAATGGATCTCTAAAGGTGTTATGCAAAATTTTTGAAAATGAAAGAGAATTGCATCTTTTATCTTCTTCTTGTCTTCATCACTCCCCAAAGTGTATCTTCTGCCAACAGTAGCAAGTCTACCATTGCCCACAATACCTTTTACAATATCATCAATGGAAGGGACATTCTTAGTTTCTCGACTCTTCTTCAATTCAGAGTCATCTTTATCTAATTCTTTCTTTTCTTTATCAGTTTCCTTCTAAACATCCTTTACCTCTGTGGATTTTCTCTTCCTCTTATAATATTTCTTTGGAGTAGAAATTTTTTGACTTTTCTTCCTTGATGATTCCCCTTGAGACTTAACTTTACTAGTAGCTAGGTTTCTCTTTTTTCTCTTAGCGTCAGTTTTGGTTGTAGTATTGTGAGATGTTCCTGCATCACTACTTCCAAACTTTTGCTCTAGGTTAGATACCATTCTCCTTATTTTCATTTGAATGACCAATTTCTTCAATTCCTTTTAAATCTTAAAAACTGCTTTATAATGAGTTCCAAATCTTTGTGCTTGCTTGTCTAAGGGTTTTGACAACTCATCAACATGAAAAGTTACTAAATCACCCTCAACTTCATAACCTATAGGAGGAATCCAATATGTCCTAGGTTCCAAAACTTGCACAATACATGAATTTGTGTCAACTAGAAAACAAATATCATTTTTGTACTTCTCTACAATGCTAACTGAAATTATTTCTCGTTTATACATTCTAGACTGGAAATTTTTGAAATAACCCAACATGAAATTATTGAATTTATTACCTAACTCTTTTATGAATTCACTTATATGTATAATTACCTATTTTGCCTTTGACCATGTAACATTTCCTCTACCGGCGAAGAAATTTTGAATATAGAAAATTATACATACCAGTAGGGAAACATACTTTAATGGTTGTCTCTTATCTCTCTTTATCCTTTCCATTTTTTTCAAGAACTGGCTTCTAGTCATCTCACATACATCATATGTTGAATCATCCCTCACAATCTGATAGGGAACATGAATAGCACCACTGGGCACAGTGCTAACTCGACTAGACTGGTAAACTTTATAACCTATCACCATGGATGAAAAACAAACTTCCTTGTCTATAATATGATTGATTTTCATTGCTCTGCCATCTTGCTTGGTTTTGGTTATTTTAGTGACCAAATGAGTAGCCACCTTTCTCAATGTACATTCCAAACCTTGTGCTCGAAAACTTTTAACCCTGTAAATTATTGTCTTCAAAATCTTGTGTGTTCTATCCATCCATATGAATTGATCATGCACTCTATGTATCACATATTGAATCCAATCAGGATGGAATTTAGTGGGGATGTCCACTCATAAGTTAAACACTTCTCCTATAGATTTTTGTGCTTGTCCTTCAACACTCCATTGATGCACATACCCTTGTACTCTTTCTTGATTGCTTCAACTCCCAATTATTTGATTCTTCAATGGATATAAAATTGAACATCTTCAATACACATCATACCATGAGTAATAGTGGATAGGGCACCAAACATATCAATCTCGACCTCTTTTCCTGGATGTAGTTTGAATATGGGTCAAGGTTCCTCAAAGATGTTCACCAAAACTGGTGTATCAACATTCTTTTCTATTATGATTAACTGCAAATAGCACATAAATCTAGCAGCAAACTAAATTGATAGCTTTCAATACACCAATTAGAGTTTCACGAAAACTCGATATCAATTTAGGTCAAAATCTCAAATCATAAAAGTAATCATTGCACACAATAGCTCAAGATAGCTCTCGAATGCTCAAATGAAAGTAAAAGTGTGAAAAGAAGTTACTTTTCCTTATATAACATTAGAGAAATAAATGGTATATACTTCAATGATAGGAATTGTGTCATATCACCGGTTAAAACTTATCCACCAGTTTGTACTAAGTAATAACTGCTATCAAATAAATATTGACCTTGAAATATCAGTGTAGTCTACACATAATATCAAAAAACAAAATCATAGAAACTTACACCATAATGTGCTTATAGATCTTTACCGCTCTTGAATCTAGGGGATCAGTAATGGATTTCTCTTTAAGTGTTCCCCCTAAGAAAATAATATGCTTAGTTCACTGATGGAACCTCCACACTTTTTGAACTTGTGGAGTTCTCAGTAAACTCAAAATAATTTAGTTCACCTTCTTTACCCATGTCTTCTTCATATCACTTCTGACTGATGACATGTAACTGATTAAATATTTGATAATGTTAAGTTGAAGATAATGCAAGGCATTAAATCAGTTAATGGTTTGTATTGTCATTGATGTCAACTTGATATCATCTGTATGGTCATGTACATAATGCCAGAGACTTCAAAGAATCAATGAAACAAAGGTTATGCTTTCAACAATGCATAAAAGTCAAGTATTCACTTAGTGAAAAACAACACTGATAGAGTGCATACCAACGGTCAAAGCAAAGAAGAACAATCACAGTGATACCCAACGAGCTAAATTATAGTGTTTCCCGACAAAGAAAAACCATAGGATGCCCGACGAGAAAAGTCAGAAGTTTGAACGACAAGTAAAATTCCAATATTGCCCGACGGATGGAGATCCCAAAGCTAATTGGAGTCATGCCGACAGAACTATCAGTTGTCACTGACAACTAACTGCCGAGGTGACCAACGGAATAGAGAGTTCAGAAAATGACAAAATATCTAGCTGCCAAGAGCTAAAGATAGACTTAACTAGTTGTTTTCTTTGTTTTATTTGACCAGAGTTAAGTGGTTTCTTTAAAGATGATTTGTATAGTTGGCAAGAAAATAATTACCAGACAAATTAGGAGTTATGCTTTAAATCTAATTGGCTGGATTTTTTTTCACACCAAGAATCAAGAATCAAGAAACAATGACTATCATGTCTATATAAGAGACAAGATTAATTCATTTATGAAAGGGATTAAGGAGAGTGAATAAAAAGAGGATGCTGAGGATCTACCTTAAGCTATTAGGCTTCTTCTCCAAGGGACTTGGCTTTGATACCAATTGTTAGAATAGTCCCAAAGGATAACTGAGAGGGGGGGCGGGTGAATCAGTTATTAGTTACTTCACTATCTTTTGCTTCTATAACTTTAGTGTACAATAAAGTAAATGCATAATTAGATAACACTGTACTCAATACATAATTTGATTACGCGGAAACCAAATGGTAAAAACCCCGGTGGGAATTAGCACCCACAATAAACTATACTTTTTTGTAGCAATCCCTGTTAGAAGATATTTCAACCTTGTTAGGAGTTGTACAATACAATTCAATAAGTATAGTGACCTGGTTAAGGGTCAGACCCTGTTAGGAGTCTTTTACAAATAACCTTGTTAGGGGTGGTGGACTCACTGTCCAAAAGCTCACTGCTTGATGGTGAAGGCTACAACCTTCTGAATAGTAGATATGCACTATATCTGATGATGAAATGTAGAGTAGACCTACTATCTTGATCAGTTCCAGTGTATTACAATCTTTCACTTCTTCTTCACATAGACCCTTGATGAATGAACCAACTTGAATAATCTGCTTTGTACATCTTTCTTCACTTTTCATATCATTCACACTTGGCGTATCACAATTGAACTACTATAAGTATCTTCTCCAAATTAGAAGTCATGTTGTATCTTAGAAACACTTCATCAATATCTTAGTCATCTTAACTAAGAACGCAAACAATATTAAGTCTGCACAAGTCAATGTTGAACAGACGCGATGCTTCACTGAGTCGACCTCACCAAATTAACCATAACTTTGCAATAATCTTGAAACACATTTGGAACCTTTGGATTTGTATCATCAACTCATAACTAAACATGAATATACACGTGCATATCCTGAAGATAGGCGCAACTCATGTAACACGTTATATACGTCGGCCCTAAACAATTATACTTCTAGAACTGTAACTGCTAATAACAAAATTGCATAACTTTACTGAAACATCATATCTGGGTCTGCGTGTATGAACATAACATAATAAACATGTCAAAAACATGTATCTATCCATGCAAGTCTTCATGTCATCATTCAGATAAGTTCATACAGAATTACTACTGTGTATTATATGTTGTCATCAATGACAAGCATACAAACAATCAACTACTCAGAATCAAATCTCCAACAGAATAGATGATCATTGCACATTTTAATCTAACACTACAAGTAACCCATGCTCATGGTGGAAAATACAAATATAGTGGACACACAATTAGTTTCCCCCAAGATATAAAAACAATTACTAAATCTTTGCCATGAAAAATTGAAGAGTTGGATGTATTAATAATCCGCAGACTAAATACAAATGAGAAGAATTACTATTGCTATGTTAGTAGAAGCCATGTTTAGAATGCACTCTCATACAAGATCAAATATGACCCTTATTACAAGGATGTTGAAATTGATGTTTCTGCATTGTCAAAACTTCCTGATTGTAATATGTACATTTCAGGCATGCTTCGTACAATTGAAGATGCCAATGAAGATCCAACATCAACAAACATTGAATCTGAGAACATACAAAGTGATTTAGAAAGTGACACTGGATATTCGACGTCATTTATGATGAGACTACCAAACAAACGTCATGAGCTACAAATCAGTAAAGAATCTTTACAAATAGAAAAAGAAACTGAAAACATTGTGGATTGGCCACCTATAAGTTCAACCCCCATTAACGAGTACACCACTGAGGGTTTGTTTGAAATGGCATTTCCCACTCTTTTCCCCAATGGAAATGCACCACCCATGCAACCTCAATCTAGAGAAGTTCAACTTCATGAATATGCATTACACCTTATGCATTTTCATGATAACAGATTTGGGCAACATCCACGGTTTAGATACTTCCTTCTGAACCTTATGATGTGTCATCGTAGCCAATCAATTGCGTTTATATTCATTAAAAAAAATGTTGAAGATAATATACCAACCACAATTGAAGACCTCCACTCCCACTCAACTAACCTTCTAGATAATCAATTGGCAGAAGAACTACTTCATTTTGGGTCTACTTTATGAGGGACAAGATCATATTGGAATAAGTGTTGCACTGAGCTAACAAATTTGATCACCCAAATAGGTTCCCCAACCATATTCTTCACATTTAGTGTGGCTGACACAAAGTGGCCTGATCTACACAATGTTCTTTCACCAAATGCCACACCTTCCTTGCTTTCCAACAAACAATGCATAGATAATGTGATTAGAAACCCACGCACAACAACATTATATCTACACCAACGGTTCACAATCTTTCATGAAGAGATCATCGAGAAGCTTATGTGCGTCATTACTTATTGGTACCTCTATGAATGGAAAGGTCAAGGTTCCACATATGTACATGGCATCATTTCGATAAAGAATGCACCAGACATGGATGCACTTGACTGGGAAAACCCTATTGCAGTCAATACAAAAAAAACATTCTTTGAAAAATTTGTCACCACTTGGAACCCTCACTCAAAATCTAACATAGGGAGCATGCTACATAGAACTCCAACAGATGATCCATGCCTTCTAAACACAAGTGAAATATTTTCTACCGATCCTTACATTAATTATGAAGAGTTGGTTAATCGTGTACAAAGAGACACCAGATGTACTGAGAGGTCTTGCCTACGCAAGAAAGGTAAGCAAGTACAATGTAGATATAAATCTCCTTGGAAAGAATGTGAAGAATCTATGCTACTATGTGATGAATCAGGACACAAATCCTTTGAACCATCTAGAAACGATTATAGGTTGAACATCCATAACGCATAAATGTTCTCCATATGGAGAGCAAATATCGATTACCAACCTGTCACATCACGACTTCTTGTTCTCAAATACATTTCCAAGTATGCATCTAAAGCAGAAAAAAACAAAGAGTTGTGTTAATATGCTGGCAAGAATTTGTTCTAATTCAAGGAAAGAAGACCTCGCCATAAAATCATACTAGAAGTTTATGGCTGAGATCATTGCTGAAAGAGATATTAGTACACAAGAAACATGTGGAGACCCAATATTAATAATGGAGACCCAATATTAGTCTAGGGATACCACTTCAAACCGTTGCATGCTCAGACACTTCTTCCTTGTGTCAAGCAAATAATTTTTTTTTTTGTGAATGTCATCAAGTGAGAATTTCCATTTCAACAAGAGGACAGTTGGAGTTTTGATATTATGACCGCTGAGCCAAATCTTAAAGATGAGCCAAATGTGTGGGACTTTTTGGCTTTGAATGAGCTTTGCTTGCCAAAATTCATGAGATTACTAAAAATTTGAACCCCTGGATAAGTAACCCCTTGAGAGAAAAAGACAAAACTCTCCCATATTTATAAAATCTTAAAATCAAACCAAAAAAAGAAAAACATGAAAACAACCCTGTGAATACAATACATAGATAGTTCCAAGACATAAATTGGATCAACATATTTAGCAATTCAAGCTAAATAATAATCATCACATAAAATTCTGAAAACAAATGACATAAAAAGAATAAAAAGGATCAAAATTAAAGACTTACAAAAACCCAATAACCAAAAGAAAATAAAATGAAAGCAACCTTGCATTTATTAGGCCCTACACTAATTCCAACATCCAAAAAAATTCAACCTATTCAAGAAAAAAGGCTCTCTAAGAAAAGAAAAACAGTAATATGGCCTCCCATGTTTCCAAAATCACAAAGAAAATAAAACATTGTAATATCCAGGCTATACCGGTTCCAGTAGATTAACATCATCAGTTTGACTATCAATTCAGCAAAGTATATGAATTTCACAATTAATTTCTTTAAAAAAATTTATGAAAAATACAAAATGAACAAAACCTGATATGCTGGGAAAGCCCAAAACCATAGGAAAAGAAAAATATAGCGTTAAAGAAAACTTGTGCGCAACAACATTCCGACAACTGTAAAACAATTTTTTTTTCAATTTAGGAGAAAAACCAAAATAACTATGTTAGTCTCCTACCAATCTCGAAAAATGTAAAAACTCAATTATTTTCCTTAACAATTGATGAAATTTTTTTATGAAAAGAACAGAGTGGATAAAACCCTAGCACAATGCGAACCACCCCCAAAACAAAGTGGGGAAAAGGCATGAAATCAAAACCCGTGGGTAGCATGCCTACTATAATTACACTGAGAGGCGTAACCTACAATGGCATCACACCCCTCCCTATAGGAGGTCATCAAAAGTAACGGTGTAAGAAAAAAGAAATGCTTCATATTCTAATGCCACCTGGATTACCAGGATATACCAAAAATTTAACCCCAAAAAACAACTATTACTATATACGAGTGAAGAAGAATATCTGTTTATTTACTTTTAACCATGCAAAATATGCGGCAGGTGTCTCCATTTTGAGGTAACCGCTCAAAGTTACAACACATGGTAAGAATAATGTCTAACGAATGTTATTAAATATCATGGAAACGTGGCATAGATAATGTCTAACGTCTAACATGGAAATGTGGCATAGATAATGTCTAATGTCTAATGTCTAACGTAAATATCAGTGAAATGCATGCTTTTACAAAATGCTTCACCATTATTGGTAGATGCCTTTCGGTCGTCAGTGGTCTTACCTAATAATTATATGCCATAACGACGGAAAAGACGGTATCTCTGCCTTGCTTCCAATAATTAAAATCTCCTCAAAATGGAGACACCTTACCTAATAATTATATGCCATAACTGATAGATAATGAAACGATTTAGGTCTTATACGAGAGGCTCATTTTTATAAAATTTGAAGAGGCATAAAATTTAAACGCTTCATCTGCGATCATCTGATTTCATTCTCGCTCAATCATTTTTGAGTTGCTTCAGCAGAAATGGAATACCCACTTGAAAAAACCAATTAATTCACTGTACAAAGGAATCTCCTCAGTCTCTCTGGAGGCGACTTCACCATTAAAGACTCCAAAGGTAACATCGTTTTTGAATCCCCGGGAATAGTGCTGATTTTTATTTCATTTTTAATGTTTCAGTTTCAATTTGTTTAGCCCTTTCATCCTCTTCGTGGAAGAATTTTGTGTTACTTCATTTTAATGGCAGTCCTGTGAATTTGAAAAAATACTTTCTGAA
>MU223296.1:2663622-2673784 GCA_018584345.1 Thuja plicata | reverse complement strand
TGCTACTAGCTAATATAGACTCTATATTTAAAATACGCCGAGATGCATCGAGGCGTTGAATTTTTTCATCATTCACCTTTAATAGAATAAATTAAAGTTGAAAAAATTCAACGCCTCGATGCATCTCCACGTATTTTAAATATAGAGTCTATATTAGCTAGTTCTTACACATCAACCTCATCAATTTTGGAAAACTTTAAAACCTCATTAATTCCACAAAAGTTTCCTCAAATTTATAGCTACGTAACGAATACACACAAAGAAAACAGCGCAGGTTCACTGCCAAACGGCAAAAGCAAAGTAAAATTTGAAAAAAATGAAAACAGGCGTGAAAGAAACCCTTTGCATAGGAGGCCTGGGAGAAATCTAACACATAGAGCCGCATCAACAAACGAGAACTTAAGAAAATTCATGAATTTCACGTCAAAATTCCTGCAGATAAACGATGCAAAGAGGACAGAGAATAAAAACCCTGGTACCTGAGGTCAGCCTCTTTGAGCTTGGCTTCGACTTCTTGTTGAGTGGAGGGCTTCTTCTCTTCAACACGCTTCAAGGCGACCCATTATTATGATCATGATTGTTATTGCACTCCACCATCTGAACTTCAAAAGCAATCCTATATCCATTATCTTCACGCTCGCAGAGACCGCCATTGTCCACTGATTGATACCAAATGCCTCCCGCAAATAGAACCAGAGCCTGATCAGTAATTATTCACGGACATGCAAAGAAACAGACCGTATAAAGCCTTCTTTAGGAGGATCAACCAAAAGCTCTGTGATATCAGGTTTTTACTAATTCGCCCTGCGAAATTCAAGCGAGCCGATGGAAATATACTGATTTTGATTCTTTAAGTTCGCTTCTCGCCAAGATTCGTCTTCGGGATTTTGTAAGAGCGGATAAATAAAATAATCATGCGGAGGATTTTGCCCTCTTAGAAATTGCAAAATGTGGAAGCAAATCGCACAAACATTCCAAATGTTCTCACGGAAAAATGGGCGGACATCTGACATTCCACAACCCCCAATATCTGTTGCATACTGTGTGAACTGTATGTCTGACATTCCACAAGCCCGAATATCTACTATTGTGTGTTGTATCACTATTTCTGCCGCACTGTAGTAGCTTGTAACCATGGAGTGTACGCATCCTTTTCTGGTTGTTAAATCATGAAAACTATCATGTCTTTGTTGATGGAAGAGACCCACGACAATTTCTCACTTATGGAGTCATGCTTGGCCTGCATATGGGAACATTAATTACTCAACAACTTTGAACCATTTCTACCCCTACAAGAGATGTTTCCATTTGCTAACCGTTCATTCCAACACACAAATAGCTACCAGAAGATTCCAGCTCATCGGAAGGAGGCCGCGTATAGAATACAGTCCCACCTTCTTGAATAGGTACGTATGTGTATCTGTGGGTTTTTTTAGCCATAGAAGCTTGAATAAATTCGTTGTTTGGCCTGGGCACTTTGCTCAATGGAATCACTTCATCCGTAAACACTGCTAAAGTTCTTAAATTCTATTGCCTATTTGTTCAAAAATTTTAAGTATGTGTATGCTTTAAATTTTTTCCTGAACTTTGTTCACCTTTTCTTAGAACATGTTGACTGCATACGATTTTAAGTTTATGCATTGATTTTGTCATTCCTCTTCCTCTATCCAATTATGCCAAGATATTGTTGGAAATGTGTGAGCGGCTATTATCAACAGTATTCACTAGTGTGTTTTGAATGTCTCAATATAGATTTTGTTGACAAACATCATAGCAATAAGGGCAGAAGCACTGTAAACAAAAGCTTTGTAGTTATTAGGGGTATTTTGTTCACTTCTATAGACAAAAGTCATTTGAATTCTTGAAAATACTATATGCAGTAAGAATTGTTTCCTGAACTTTGTTCACCATTTCTTAGAATATTGCAGACATGTAAAACAAATCCCAATCAAAACAGCCATTATTCTGATCAGAGATCTACCATTGATTTCCAAACAAGATACATTTGCAGCTGGCTAATTACCATATGTTTTCTAAGACCACGGTAATTGATAGTAAAAAAAAAGCGTTTAATACCTCTATTACAGGAGAAAGCTTCCAGTTAAACTAATTTGAGCGCACCATATCATCCACCCCCGTTTCTAACCAAGCTATTTAGTAGCTTTGCAGAAGCTTCATTTAACAAATAAAATTTTCGTGCTAAGTTGTATGTTATCATTTGTTTTTAGACCTATTTTTTACAACCATTGTATTTATGACCTATGCGGCTTGTTTTGTACTTTAACATGCAGTCTGCTTAAAGAGTGCACCACGAGACATTTTGCAAAACTGATTATCTATATTTCCAATCGTTCCACATGTTCTTTAAAGCTTTTCCTTACAGTTTTAGACATAAGTTCCAGAGATTTTTTGTGACTTTTAAGCTTGTTGTATCGCACAGAATTTTTTTGAGAGTGTTCTGCCTACACGATAAATCTTGTACATATCCACAAATTCCCTCGCAAAGATATAGTTATATGGTTTACTCATGCCTGCCCAACATTGCTCTTGATCTTTCATTGAAGTCCCTGCAAATCACAACCCAGTTATTGTGCCTATAGACTTTGAGTAATCGTTTAGCATTTTATAAAAAGAAAGATCCACTCTAGACTATATAAACGCAAAGCGTGCATTTTTGGGTGAACAAACTTTCACAAAATAATTACAGTGTACATACATGTAGTTCAATAATTCAAGTTAATTGACATTGATTTTTGTAAGGATATGATATGGTAACATTTCATATGAATACAAACAACGTTTGATTGGTATGAACTCCGAGAACTTCTCTAAGCAGTCTTAAAAAAAATACCTTCGTACAAAAAATTATAAATGTGTTAAGCTAAAATTTAGTTTGAGGCAACTGCATTCAAGTAACTCTTGTTACCCCCATAAATGTGGATGTGACTATTGATGCCATGCTATGGTTCAGTATGAGTTTTTAATTGAATTGCCAAAACATTATTAATCAAACCACGAAGGAATTTCAGATTTGTCTAAAAGATGGCAGTGTTCCTGGAGGTTTTCAAAAATTCTGAATTTCCTGTTTTATTTGAGGTCATTATGATGGTGATGATCTTTATGGCCATTAAAGACTTATTGAATTGTACCATCAAAATAAACATTATTTATTGTATATATTATATAAGTGCACACTGCATGGTACATCATTGGAGTCTGCTTTTTCAGTTTGTTTACTTATCTTATATGAGGTATTGAAGGTTTTTAAAACAATTCTATTTTTTTACTTTTGTTATCTTATCTTATACGGGCAATCCAAGGTTTTTTAAAATCATGATTAATGTATTATATAAAATATGAATAAACATTAATAACTCGTACCTTCTAAAGCATAAGAATTTATAAATATAAAAATTATAAATCTTAATATAAATTATAAATATGTTTTATAGCTCATAAAGAATTGAAGCTTTATTTAAAAATTCATAATATTATCACTACAGGAATCGAAAGTACTATTTTACATTAATTAAAAGTTTAACAAATTCTTTAGCTTTATAGACACTACTCTCATAGGTAGTATTCTACATTAGTTTTCTTAGGTATTTAGAGTAAAATGTTAATTTTACATGAAATGAAGTTGTGAAAATATTGTGATTAAATTTTTTTAGGAGAATTAATATTTAAAAAATGAATAGACATGTAGATATCTCAATGTATTTTAGTTCATTAAGGGTGTCTGATTTAGCAATTATAAATAAGTTTTACATTTATAAGAAGCATATTTGCTTGCAGGTTTGCAACAATGACATTGTTCAAGTTTTATAGCTCCCCTCCGACCAGATATTAATAAGATTCATGAGACCCCCTTTTGAAAATTGGCAAAAAAAATGCACGACTTCAACCTCACGGTTCCTACATGATGTTTGCAGTTATCTGCTTCAAATGTAACAATTGTTTTGGTTTTCTAGGTCATGGCTAATCCTCAACAACCTATCCAGATAATTGATATTTCAAGTAGTAATTCAGAGATCAATGCTCCACAGCCATCTACTGGTCAAATGTGTCTATGAACTGGAATGGGTTTCATGAAACAGAAATCCATAATCTTGCAACCTCTATTTCTCTTAGTTGTAGCCAGAATATTAAATAATTGAAAGTTACAAGTGCATGAACATGTGATGTTAAAGATTTCAAAATCATGGCAATGGAAGGATTTTTGCATGAACTTCATGCAAACTATGTGAAATTTTCTGGGTTTCGTACTTACCTAAGGGAGATGTATGTCAATGAGTACTATGGAGAAGGAAATGATCCAACTATTCGTCATGCGTTCCAAGCCTATTTAAATCATACATAGTGCATGCCCCACTTGTGTGGTCCCCTATTGTTGTTTATCAATGGCTCCTCTTATACTACTCTTGAAAAAATAGAGTTTTTTGGAATTTTTGGGTCTTTTGTAATCAGCAAAGTATACTAATCAGTACTCTTATGGTGCACCAAACGCTGACTCAAGCTTTCTTTGTACAAATTCAGTTATACTATAAAGACAATGTACATTATCTATATTTCCAATTGTTCCACATTTTGCTTCTTTCTTCACCCCTACATATATGTATTTTTTGAAAAGAGGGAGCACATCTAATTAACCACTGTAGATTGTTTTCTAGCGCAAGTATTTATTCCAATTGTTTTTTAACACATATTTATATAACTTTGTGTATTCGTAGTAAAATATGTAACTTAAATAGGGGTGAAACAAGCACGTAAGTGTGAATGGTTGCAAATGGTACTCAATATTTAAGTTGTTTGTACAATATGTTTCGATACGAATATGAACACATCCTTAGTTTTGATTATAAAACTTGAGCCAACAAATGTGTTTTTTAAAAAGAGGGAGCATACATCTAATTACCCACTATGGATTGTTTTCATTGCGCAAGTATTTATTCCATTTGCTTTTGAACACATATTTATATAACTTTGCATATTTAGAGTTAACCGTGCACACTTACGTGCTTAAATGCATTATGCATTTTCTTCTATATACTCGTGCAACACAGCTATCACTTCCACCCTTTCTTATATAGGCCTCTTCTCAACATAAGTTGTTAGTCCAATATGTTTTGATCTGATTATGGACACATTCTTAGTTTTAATTATCAATCTAAAGTCAGCAAATGTATATTAGTTTGGTTTACATTTTTTATTATTAAATCAATGATGAATATGCCTACCACAGTACATCAAAACCACATTTTACCATTTTTTTGTGATATGTTCTCTTCTCACAACTTATTTTAATTTTTTCTTTGCTACAGGAACACACTTGTCTCTGCCAAACACATACTCCAACAGAATCCTTTCAAGCTGCACTGTGTGCCAGTATGTCTTCTTATCTTTACACCTTTCTCTCGATCTCACCTATTGTTTGTCCAACTTCTTTTGCTAACTAACATTGTACAAAAAAAACTTTGCTACAAGCATAACTCCTTTTTCTTACAAGCTAGATAAAAAAAAATTTCCCTTCCCATTTTGCCATATCCTTATATATGTCTTCACATTTTTTGTGCATATTTTGAAAGCATTTCACATTTGCTCATTGCTTATAACGTAAATGGATCTGATAGGTTGTTGATTTGAAAATTTAAATGAAGATATAGATAATAATTTTGAAGTGTATCTTGTGAGCATTGGGTTGACATAATAGCATGTTGCACTCCACAACTAATTATATTTAGTATTTTCCAAAAATCATTTTGCATTTGACAAAGACTTAAGAAGAGAAACCATTAAAAATAGTTTCTTTTGTGCTTTACACTAGCTCTTTACTTTCTATCTCTACATAGGCCTTGATTAGCGCATTTTTTTTTTTGTCTCTATGTAAGAATTTATATTGCTAATAGCACATTCCTACTTTGAAGCCACATAATGCTTATCACTTGTCTAAATTAATACCAAAATTTTATTTTGTTCAAGTTATGTCTCAATTGCTTATGGATGATGCAATCAAACTTATCAACAATGACAAC
Organism: Thuja plicata; assembly: GCA_018584345.1. Lineage (NCBI taxonomy): Eukaryota > Viridiplantae > Streptophyta > Pinopsida > Cupressales > Cupressaceae > Thuja > Thuja plicata. The sequence goes on along the minus strand of MU223296.1, from coordinate 2,667,752 downwards.
TTAGATGTGCATCCACATCTCCAATTATTTTTCATTACAACATTTGGTTAAGGAACCGAGGAAACAAACATATACAAGTTAGAGCTCTCTGATGGCCTGCACTTACAAAAAGCAACCTTGCCAAGGAAGTTTAATGATCTTATAACTACAAAGATAATTTGAAAGGGTTCTATAATACATGATGTCACCCAATATACTATTCCCACCATTTGTGAGTCAAGGTGAGCCAACATCCGCTAGGAATATATTACAATAAACCATTCTTGTTTTATTGTGCAATTAGATTACATTGCTAATAATGTTATTGTATGTAACTATTTAGGTGGATTGTAATATCTAACTTAGAGGTTCTTTGCATGGAACATGATATCATTGGTGCTCCCACCTTCTTCTTTAAATAGCAAGAGAAGCCTGTCAATCAATATGATGTTATGCCATCGAACATGTTCACAAATGTTGGGCATATTGGCACGGCAACCCAAATGACTCCTACTAAATTGATGTTTGGTCTTAATTCATCTCTACAAAAAAAATGTCGCACCTCAACTATCACTCCGTTTAGAAGTTTGAATCCATATCAAACATTGTGGACTATATAGGGTTGTGTGACTATGAAAAAAGTAATACACCATTTCAGCTCAAAGAATGGAAATAGCCATATGTTTAGTTTTGATATTATTGATAGCGAAAAAATTGAAGTACATTTCACTTGCTTCAATGAAGTTGTAGACCTCCACTTTGAAAAAGTTCATGTTGGGAGTGTTTATACATTGTCTGGTGGTACCATCAAAACTGCAAACAAGTTTTACAATAAGCTAAATAATGAAATAGAAATCACTTGAAAGGATGACTCAACACTTACTCTTTGTGATGATGACCTCTCAATTCCAACACTTCAGTTATCTTTCACACCCATTCCAGAGATTATGAATACAAATATTAATTCTTCAATTGATCTGGTTGGAATTATCATATGTGTGGATCCTGCCTCTACAATTACAAGACAAGATGCAACTGAGGTTGTCAGAAGGAGTCTCAAAATGATAGATATGTCTACCTCCACTATAAACGTTACTTTTTGGGGACAAGCAGCTCTCAAATAAGGCACACAATTACAGGAGATGTACCATCTATAGAGGGTTACTATTCTTGCTATAAGACATGGTCATGTTGCATAATATAATGGTAGGGTTGTAAGCACACTAGCAACTTCCCAGATTTTCATCAACCTTGATATTGAAGAAGAAAAACAACTACAATCTTGGTTTGCCAAAGATGGAAATGATTTTCTTATGCCAACAACCACCCTTTTAGATCAGCCTCGAAAATTTACATGCCAGAAAATTTTGACAATTGAAGAGGACCCTTCATATGTCACAAAACATCTGCAATGCACTGTTAAAGCAAACCTTGTTTTCATTAAATCAAAGAAAGTTTGTTATCCAACTTGCCCCCTTCTTATTGGAGGCAAGCAATATAAGAAAAGAGTCAAACATAATATTGATGGAAAATAGTTTTGTCCAAAGTGTGGCATTGCCTTCCCAGATTGTGATTTTAGATATGTTCTTCAAGTCAAGCTTGAAGACTGCACATGTGCTATGTGGACATCTTCTTTTGAGGAGGCCGCAACTAGACTCATTGGCATGCCTGCAAAAGAACTGTATATATTCTACAATTCAATGAAGATGTAGCTAGGTGTATTAAGGAGGTTATAAGAAATGTACAATACAATCAATTCCTCTTCATTGTCTCAAATAGAATGGAAACATTTAATCATGAATTGTAGCTCAAATCAACAATCTTAGAAGCTACTCAGACTTCATCGCTGAGAGAACTTTTATGTTAAATAAAATTTCAGCACTTTGTTCTTCTACCACAAAATAGACAATGCAACACATTTGAAAGAAACTATCTTACAAGTTGAAAGGCTTGGTTCCACAGATGAAGGAAGCTTTTTTTTAGAAGTCTATTATACATTTCTTTTTGACATAGTATAAAACTTTAAAAGAATCACTTGGTTTTTTACTATCATTTATACCTATTCCATCTTCTCTACTTTCTATCGACTATTATCCATGCAATACCATCTTGTCAATAGGGTTCTAAGACCCATTCAAAACTTGTTTTTTTGCCCTTGCTATAAATCATATTTATATCCCTTGTTGCTGATTCAAAACTATTTTGTAAAATATTCATGGTATTGTTGGTGTTTTGAATGTGTTTTTTTAATTTCTTTTCACATGTGCTCTTCTTTTCCTTATGCTTCCAGCTTGGGAATAACTAATTGACATAGCTTGCGCTCGAAACTACATTGACATTGTATAGTGAATAAGACAAGAAAATTAGGAATGTACAAATAAAAGACTAAACTAAGCAATTTACTATTGATTATTTTACATTACTAGAAACATGCATTATCTTTTAAAACCATTATTTTTACTCTTAAACTTCTTTGATTTTTCTATGTATAAAGATAGCAAAAAAGCATTGTTTCTCTTTATTTAAAAACTAGATAATGTCCTCAAATGTACAAGATTCAGAAAGCCATTTCATCCAAAGTAAGCCCATAGATCTACAGTCTCGTAAGAGAAGTCGTCTATATTATGCTTGCCATAGAGAATAAATTAGAGAACATCTCTACATCCAAAGCATTCAACATTTACAACAAACACCAACCCAACCATTGCATGCCTAGTTGCAAGCTTCTACAAGTTTTCAAAATCCACAACCCTTTGATCCCATTGAAACAACTCTTCCTGAAGCCAACCCTCATAATAAAATTTCAATTTGCAAAAAGGATTTCAACTTGTCCTCTTACTTTATAGATGCAACTAAGAAATTTAAAGCTAGAATAGATGCACTATCAAAGTTACAAACATGTAATACATGTAAGGAACGCTACCTTGGTATGCATGTGTGTTCATCAAACAACGTTCTCACTTGTAGAAGATGTTTTTCTGAAAAAGGAATACACCACTTCTCTGCATCCAACAATATGGACCCCTTTGAACAACCAACTATGTTGAGGGTGCTCACACAAGTTGAATAGATGATCATTGCACGTGTTAATCTAATAATATAAGTAACCCATGCTCATGGTCGACAATAAAAATATAGTGGACACACAATTAGTTTCCCCCAAGATATAAAAAACTATTACAAAATCTTTTCCATGAAAAATTGATGAGTTGGATGTATTAATAATCCGTAGACTAAATACAAATGAGAAGCATTATGATTGCTATGTTAGTAGAAGCCATGTTCAGATCACACTCTCATACAAGATCAAATATGACCCTTATTACAAGGATGTTGAAATTGATGTTTCTGCATTGTCAAAACTTCTTGATTGTAATACATACATTTCAAGCATGCTTCATACAATTGAAGATGCCATTGAAGATCCAACATCAACAAACTTTGCATTTGAGAACATAAAAAGTGATTTGGAAAGTGACACCGAATATTCGACATCATTTATGATGAGACTACCTGTATAGTCAGAAAATGGAAGCACTTCCATGGGAGACTTGTTTAGCCTTCCGAGTGAGTGGTATGGGGTCATGACAAGAAAATTTGAATGGGTTCCTAATCTTGACATGGTTTCCCCTTGTTCTGCCCTCCTGTCCACCATTTTCTGACCTGATTTCTGCATTCTGGGATTCTTACCTGTGTTTCTGGGATTTAGGGACAGGGTTGACCTCATAGGATAGGGTTGACCTTGTCCATAACCTAGGATAGGGTCAACCTCAACCCTTTCCTAGGATAGGGCTGACCTCAACCCTGTCCCAGGGTCCAAATCCCAGGAACTTTCAGTTTCCCGAATGTCGGTCTTTGCAAAAAGTTCTCTCCTGCTTCCGGGTCGACTATTTCAGGTTCCGAAGTGATTGATTCCTAAATTATATTTAATATAGGTCCCCTCCTAGGGGTAAAGGCTTAAATGGTGATTTTATTATCCTATGTAGGCCTCCTTAGAAGATTGTACCCTTGTTTCATATAAAAGGGAGCTTTCTCCTCTCATTTCCTCTAAGCATCATTAGGCAATTGAGAAGGATTTTCAAGTGCAATTCAAGTAAGCTAAGGAGAAAGATTTCAATCAAGCATCCATCCATTCTCAAGAATTTAAGTAT
>MU223296.1:2647790-2663565 GCA_018584345.1 Thuja plicata | reverse complement strand
CACCTTCTTCCAAGCCTCTTCCAAATTCAAGAACCCATTCAAGACTTGGTGTTGGAGATCTACAAGCGATTGATTGAAGACATCCTACATGATACATTCTACATTCTAGATCCATTTGATGCATACACACTTGTGGATTCATGGATTCAAATTCGCCACAAGGGCTCCCATATAAGCAAGGTGAATTTATGTGTTTACTTTGTTTATCTTTGCAATTTCAATTATATTATAAGGTTAATTCCAAAACTAGGGTTTGACCAAGGCAAACCCCTCCCCCACAACAAACAAACCTTTTTTTTTTGCAGGTAAGGGTTCAGGACTATAGATCTGAGACCAGATATGGATACCCTTTTCAGTTTTCCTTCGGACGATGTGAACAGGGACACTTTTAGATCTGTGCAGGATAGGGTCGACCTCACTTGGATAGGGTTTGCATTTGTGGTACAGGGTCAACCTTTTTCATAAGATGACATCAGATCAGAAAAAGATTTCTGGGTTTTGTTCATCTCTGCGTTCCAGTTCAGAATCAACTATTGGCATTTCCCAAAATAGTCTATAGACCTCAAAAAATAGAAATCTTTGATCTATAATTTTGTTAGGTTAGTTCTTTCTCCTATCCCTTTTCAATTACTATCATTAATCATATTTAATCAATCAATTTACAGAATTTAAGATCCCCTTTCTTATTCTCTTTCCAAATAGTGGATTCACTTGTGCATTAACCCTTCTTCTTGGGTTGATCAAATTGGATCTCCTATTTGTGTATTTGAGGGTAAAAGAAAGGAGCATCTTATCTTCCCCTAAACACAATAGAAACATACAATCAATATCAGACTCAATTAAGTGTGAGATGTAAAATAGGGTTAAGGAATTCAACACACTTTAATCTAATTAAGCAATCAATTAACAAATCTCTTTTCATCCTTTACATCGTTTCCCTATTTCTTTCTTTACACTACCAAACAAAGGTCATGAGCTACAAATCAGTAAAGAATCTTTACAAATAGAAAAATAAATTGAAAACATTGTGGATTGGCCACCTATAAGTTCAACCCCCATTAACGAGTACACCACTGAGGGTTTGTTTGAAATGACATTTCCCACTCTTTTCCCAAATGGAAATGCACCACCCATGCAACCTCGAGCTAGAGAAGTTCAACTTCATGAATATGCATTACACCTTATGCATTTTCATGATAACAGATTTGGGAAACATCCATGGTTTAGATACTTCCTTCTGAACCTTATGATGTGTCATCGTAGCCAATCAATTAAGTCTATATTCATTAAAAAAATGTTGAAGACAATATACCAACCACAATTGAAGACCTCCACTCCCACTCAACTAACCTTCTAGATAATCAATTGGCAAAAGAACTACTTCATTTTGGGTCTACTTTATGAGGGACAAGATCATATTGGAATAAGTGTTGCACTAAGCTAACAAATTTGATCACGCAAATAGGTTCCCCAACCATATTCTTCACATTGAGTGTAGCTGACACAAAGCGGCCTGATCTAGACAATGCTCTTTCACCAAATGCCACACCTTCCTTGCTTTCCAACAAACAACGCATAGATAACATGATTAGAAACCCACACACAACAACATCATATCTACACCGATGACTCACAATATTTCATGAAGAGATCATCGAGAAGCTTATGGGTGTCATTACTTATTGGTACCTCTATGAATGGAAAGGTCAAGGTTCCACATAGGTACATGGCATCATTTGGATAAAGAATGCACCAAACATGGATGCACTCGACTGGGAAAACCCTATCACAGTGAATACAAAAAAAACATTCTTTGACAACTTTGTCACCACTTGGAACCCTCACTCAAAATCTGACATAGGGAGCATGCTACATAGAACTCCAAAAGTTGATCCATGCCTTCTAAACACAAGTGAAATATTTTCTACCGATCCTTACATTAATTATGAAGAGTTGGTTAATTGTGTACAAAGACACACCAGATGTACTAAGAGGACTTGCCTATGCAAGAAAGGTAAGAAAGTACAATGTAGATATAAATCTCCTTGGAAAGAATGTGAAGAATCTACTCTACTATGTGACAAATCAGGACACAAATCCTTTGAACCATCTAGAAATGATTATAGGTTGAACATCCATAATGCACAAATGTTCTCCATTTGGAGAGAAAATATTGATTTCCAACCTGTCACATCACAACTTCTTGTTCTCAAATACATTTCCAAGTATGCATCTAAAGCAGAAAAAAACAAAGAGTTGTGTTAATATGTTGGCAAGAATTTGTTCTGATTCAAGGAAAGAAGACCTCGCCATTAAAGCATACCAGAAGTTTATGGCTGAGATCATTGCTGAAAGAGATATTAGCACACAAGAAACATGTCATATGCTACAAAAATTGCCTCTCATAATTTTCAATCACCAATTTATATCACTAAATATGTGTAAAAAATCTTTACACTGCCTCAGACAAACAATTGATGGTAGTGAGATACAATCTAGCTACATCCAATCCTACATGCATCATCCACCTCACTTAGAACTGGTTACACTAATTGAATCAACAAGATCCTACACATATGTTGTTAGTCGCAAAGGATGCAAATGGAGAGATAGAATAGAAAAAGAAATAGTCTAAGTCTTTCGCAAAATTTTTGCCATTCCAAAGGAAGACTCTAAAAATTTTGAGGTATTATGCTAGAGTGAGCTACTTCTATACAAACCTTTCCGAGAAATACAAAAAAATATAGGCATAAACAAAGAAGAAATTATTAGAAATTGGAAGCAATTGAATACCAAGAAATACAATGTATGACATGTTGTTTGCATAGATCAACTTGAAGATGTCTTGGAAGAGGAGAATGATTCTGGTGGCGAGCTGGACAGACAAGACACTATACAAATGAATGAGTGGGAGTTTTTGTCTCAAATGGGACTTGCTAATAGTACCAACTTAAATGAGCTTGATATGTTGGGCAAGCATGACTTTGAAAATAATCATTCATGGGAAGAACACAAAGTTCCTTTGCATTTGCATGACATATCCATCCAATTTGTGCATACAAACAAGATGGCTGCAAAAGATGTTCACCCCACCCAAAAATTGTTCAACCAAAACTACACTTTATCACCTCAACAACAACTGGCACTTTCTCTCATTACCGACCACTCCAATGCTAATTGCTCAACACAACCTTTTTACATGGTCATACAAGGAACAATAGGAACTGGAAAATCCTATCTAATTAATTGCATAAGAAATGCACTACAAAACTGCTACTCGAGAAGACAAAACCCACTCTATGTTCTTGCTCCAATAGGCATTGTTGCATTCAATATACGAGCATCAACCATACATGCAGCCCTAAAAATTCCAATTAGATAAATGAAACCACTACATGGAAAAACATTGACAACATTCAAAGAAGACATGAAAAATATGCAATACATTCTAATCGATGAGATGAGCTTTATAGGGCCAAAACTTCTATTACAAATTGATACCAGGCTACGTGAAGTGATACACAAACAAAAAAACATTTGCTTTGGTGGCATGTGTGTGATTCTAATAGGGGACCTATCCCAACTTCCACCTGTTATAGACATACCTATCTATGCATCACACATAGATGCAATAAATCTATGGCGCAAATTCAATATAGTTGTAACATTGCAAACAATATTTAGACAGGAAGGTGATGATCCAATTCAAATACAATTTCATCAAACATTAGAAAACATGTGTAATGCAGAACCAGTGGCACATGATTGGGAGTTGTTAATGACTTGCACAAACAAGCAACTCACGGCTATTGAGCAGGAAGAGTTTGACCAAGAAATACATTTGTTTGCTACGAATGAACTTGTAGGATTCCACAACAAAAAATGCTAAAACAACTTAATTTGCCTATTGCACTTTGTGATGCGCTAAACATAAAACGTAAGTTTGGGGAAGCTAATGATGATGACCAAATTCCCAAAGAGATCTTATTATGTACACTTCAATGTGTCATGCTTACAACAAACCTATGGATTAAAGTTGGGATTGTCAATGGATCTCTTAGGGGTAAAAGTATGGATCTGTGTCACACTTGAGGACCATTTTGGTTGTTTTGGTTAGACCAGTTTTGGCCGAAACATGTCTGGCTGTACATACGTGGCACATATGCATCACTATGTGGTGTCGATGTGGTAGATGGGTTTTGACTGAAACCAGTCCAGCCGAAACAGGTCCGGCCGAAACAGTTTCGGCTGGAACCCATAAAAATTATATATATGCCAAAATTTGGTTTGAGAGGCTCATTTGCACTGAGTTCCTTCTAAGAATTGCGAAGTGGAATAGGGGTACTTTGGCCGAAAATAGGTTGGTTTTTTTTTTTTTTCAAAATTCTTTTAAAGTTTTCTTTAGTTAAATTAATGTAGTTGCACTATTATTTGATGTTTTTTGTTTTAATTTTGTTATTTTTAATTTTAGAAAATATAAAATATTGTTTGATGTAGATTTAATGTTTTTTTCAGTCAAGATTATATGTTAGTTACTTAGTTAATTAATTTAGTTTTATTACAAATGTTTCAAAATAGTAGGAAAATATTAGAAAACAGTAGGAAAATGTTACAAAATAGTAGGGATGTGTTACAAAACATTAGGAAAATACTACAAAGCATTAGGAAAATGTTATTTAGTTAATTAATTTAGTTGTATTACATATGTTTCAAAACATTGGGAAAATATTACAAAACATAAAACCAACATGAAACCGAAACATAAATCAACATAAACTCCAACAAATTAACCCTAACATAAAACTGAAACATAAATCAACTTAAAAACTCTAACATTAACCCTAACATGAAACCTTAACCATATTGAACCCTAACATGAAACTTAACCATATTGAACCCTAACATCAACCCTAAGAAAACATTAGCAAAATGTTACAAAATACTAGGAAAATGAACTACAAGATATTAGTATTATGTAATGTTCATGTATTAAACATAACATTGTACCCTAACATGTGAAATCCTAATATGAAACCAACATCTTGAACCCTAACATGAAACCCTGACCATATTGATCCCTAACGGAAACCTAACCTGAAACTGAAACATAAATAAACATAAACCTTAACGTACTAAATTGAATTTTTCTTTCGAATATACATGTATTCAAGTGTTTTTTTTAATCTATTTTATCTATCACGTGACATGACATTAGCTAGAAACTAACACGAAACTGGAACATGTTAACCAACATAAACCCTAACACTAAACAAACATATATGAACCCTAACCATGTAAACCTAATTTAAAAGTAGATCCTTAAAACCAATTGAGAAATTTACCATAACATGTTCAACCAACATGAACCCTAACCTTCAACTAGAGCACGTACTAGAAACCAACATGAACCCTAACATGTTCAACCAACATGAACCCCGACCTTCAACTAGAACACTAGAAACCAACATGAACGGGCTAACCACAAAAAAATTAACCCTAAACCTAATTGATAAATAAACCAAGTTGATCCCTAAACGTAAACATGAAACATTAATTTACATTCAACTAGGCTAGTTGTAAACCTAGAGACAAAATTGATCCATAACTCAAAACCTCTTTTCGTTAAAAAATTTGTGCATGTGTATGTATATATGATTTTAAATCATTTTTCTTTCAAATGTATATGCATTCAATTATTTTCTAGTTTATTTATTTGTAACACGTGTTTAAAAATATATAATTAAATTATAATTGGACCATGTACATGTGTAGCTTCATTTAGACATATATTCTTCTTTAGAATCTCGAGCATATACATCTATTTTTTCTATCACATGCATCGGGTAGAGAGACATCACCTATAGATTCTGGAGATGTCAGTGTACAGGGGGGTCATAGTGACCGCTCTTCTCATAGATCGATTGATTCTAGAGAGGGTAGGGAGGATTTATTTGCCAGTACCATAGCTCGATTGACATGAGCTATTGAGGTTCTTGATCAGGGTATCTAGTCATCCACTACCCTCCCTAATAGGGATAGGGTGAAGGTCATTAGAGAGGACATGGTTCATATGATTGACACAGTTCAATCATACAACCCTTATGATAGTATATCTATTGATGCATTCTATACTTCTCTCTCCCGCAACATTACTGGCACTGTGAAGTATAGACAAGTTGATTCAGAGGTCTCCATCGCTAAGGTGAAGACCATGTTTCCTCATTACTGAGATAGAGTGCAAGTCATAGGTTATATGACTACTCGGTATGAGGATGACCTTGTTTCACCATTTACATATCCTCGATGGTGGCTGCTCATCATAGGTGGCCCCAGAAGGATGAGCTTCCACTATATTTCTACAAACAATTGTTTGCAGAATTTCATTTGCATCATGATGTTGATTACACAGATTTTCTTGGTCATGCTGGGTAGGCGATGGGGATATTATCAGATATATTTAAAATGGGTTGTCTTAAGGGGAGGTATCAAAGCATATACATTAACAGACAAATCTATAACAACATACATTAAAGCTATATATTAAATCCATTGAACCATCAAAATATACATTATAAAATAATACACAATATACCAAGCATGCATAACTATAGAGTTCAAATTGTAGAGTTCAATAGCATCCAATATCCAATACATTAAGTAAGATTTCAAACTTTACAGTTCAAATATGAAAGTACGAGATCTACAAAAATAATTTTATCCTAAAGCTCCTGATACATATAGTCTGGATCCTCTCTATGTTTTATTATCTCCAAAACAATTTCATGTTCTTCATTAGGCAACCTCCACTTTTTATTTCCACGTCCTCATTTTTGCAATGTCTCAAATTGTAAATTTGTTGCTATAACCAAGTGAGTGTAATGTAGAACTTTTTGACCAGACATATATTCAATAAATTGAACACCATTTCTATCTATCTTTACTTGTTGATAATATGTTCCTTCAATAACAACTGAACTAGTCGGATATGACTGTCCATCACCATCTACAATTTCTTCTGATAATTTGTATTTTTCTTTCATGTATCTTAGTAGATAATAATCTACACTTTCAGCATTGTCAGGATCCGCAACCACAATAAAAATATCACCTAGATACAAATGCAGATTAGATATTAAATTCAAATCAAAAGTACAATAAATTAAATTTAAATAAAAGATCATGTACATGTGCACGCACTTGTAACAACCAAATCAGAAACACGCTCATAATCAGCTGAATATATAGGATCATGAATGTTTATGTCAATGTCATCATCTTCATAAGGAGGCATTCTGATTAACTCCTTCATATCCCATTGTGAAACATATCCATTTGCAATATTCTCACATTGACTCATTGGATTGTCCTCAATGCAGTCAACACAAAAACATGATTTTTCTCTTACTTGAATCAATAGAGGCTTGTGTTGTATAGTACTCTTCAATTGATGTAAACTTCTAATACCAACAATCCTTTGACAATTGTAAGGATTAGATTGGTCTATATCTGTTAAAAATATAAAATGAAAGTTGTACAAATTTAAATCAACAATTATGATAACATAAATGACATGAAATTAAATTTTTATTTAGATTTTTCCTACAAACTATAAATTACCTTTCACTTCCCAAAAATAACATTTTTTGTATTTGGTGTCCCAAATAGCAAAATGATTTTTACACCATTCAACTATTTTCTTTGAATTCTCTATCATGTTACCTGTAAATTTCTGAACTATCAGTTTAAAGTTCAAATACATCTAAGTTTAAATTATACTATTTGATATATATATATATATATATATATAAAACTACTGTTCACACCATTTGTACCTACAAGTTCATGTTGGCGAAGTGCACGCTTCACACATGCTCCTGCTCCATCGTGCTCTCCTTTTCCATGTCCATTTTTAAAGAAGTTCCATAGAAACTTAACATTGCATCTAGCATGTTGCATAGCTAGCCAATTAAAGGCTTTTGCAAATTTAAATTGTCCTACAAGATTAAGTTGTTACATATGCAAGATTATGATCACATAATAATTTAACAAGTAATCAATGAGAATTTGAAAATGAATTGCAGTGCATACACTTACCTGCACAACCATAAGACCAAATCTAGTGTTGTGAAGCTTTTATCCCGCAATTCACAATATCTTCAAAATACATTGCAAAACAATGAGCCACGTAGCTCCTATCATGAACCTTATCATCGCTGATATAGAGATGAACCTCCTTGATGATAATGCATTCATTTGGATTGGTACTTTCTACCTCATCCAAATCAAATTGTGTGTCTATAGGTCACATGCACAAATATCACAACTTGGTCAGAATGATAATATTGAGCTTGAAGCTCTGATTAAGGGGAGAATGTATATTTCTCAGAGAAATCCACAACTGAAAGAATACAACCAGGTGGAAAACAATTTTTGGAATCACGAAACTGTTTAGCTTGCCATCTTGCACCATGACAATGCTGGATATGTGGATAAATGATAGTATAGAACTTGGTCATAAAATCAAGGTAGGGCAATTCACTCTCCTTCAATACAATTTTTTTTGGATTCATCTCCGGTCTTAGTTCAATATGTCTCATATTCAAATCTCTTCCACAAAACTGGTGTTGCAACATTAATATTCTCAATTTGCAATGGAAATTTATGTAATTCTCCACAATCACTACATGCACTCTTTATATATTGTTCTTTGAACTCATCTGAATCTTTTGATTTCTCACATAAAATAGACTTCACAAATTGTGTCGTACTTCCAGGGATGACCATATCTAAATTAAGTACTGCCATAACCTTTTTATATGATTTAAAATATAGATGGAACTCAACATGATTTCAGAAACAACAAGTTTCACGTACCTTATTTATGCGTACAAAGAAAGGGCACAACCTCTCAAACATTCTTTGACATATTTTCACATCTGAATATTCTTGTTTGAATGCTTCAAACAATTTGCTTTGTGTTGTATCTATAAAATGTTTTGGATGTGCAGTTTTCACACCGGTCTCTTCATATTTCATTTGTATAGTATCCCTTCTATTAGAAGAAACATGAGAGTGAGAGGTCCAATATTCAATGACCTGTCTTTTTACATTTTTAGAAATTTTGTCTTTTCGAGGAAGTCTACAAATATTAACCCAATTCTTTTGAATATTTTCATCTAACATATTTCTCTTCCTGATATATCTTTGAACAGTTCTTCTAGATACATTCAGTAAATTAGAAATTGCATGTACTTGTTTTCTCTGTGTCAACCTCCTACTAGATAAAGTAGTCAACAATTATGTACACGCATCACTTAAATCGGCTCTTCGACTTGAGTTGTTAATGTCATTCAATGCATCTTGCAAATTTTCAACTATTGTTTGATTTACATTGTCTCCTGAGTTTTTCTTGTTATCAACACCTAACAACTCCAAAACAAGAGTCATTTCTTTATTCCTGAATAACCTAGAAAATAATTATGCTTTTCCAATCAGACTTTTATTTTGAAAATATTCATCCCAAATATTTGTGCATTGTTTTTTTATTGTGCTTTCAGGTACGAATTCATCAGATGAAAATTACTCCTACGCTCCAAGCCTCCAGAATTACCAGCATATGTTACAGTTGCATTTGATAGTTACAATGGTCCACCTTGGGATGAAGGGAACCCAAATAATATTCCAATACCACCCATAACCCGAGGTGGGCATACACAAATACCTCTAGCCACTGCATGGGATATCACTATACACAATTCACAATGCCTTACCGTAGATAGAGCCACAATTGATATAGGTAGAATTGAAAGATGAGGCCTTACCTTCATAGCTGTCTCAAGAGTAAAATCCCTTCAAGAACTTCATACAGAGCCCCTCTTCTCTTTCAAATGATTTTCTAAAATGCAAAAGAATCTATACAAAATTATTAGAAAGAAAGAAGAAGCTCGTATGCACTTGATCTCACACACAGCCCAGGTATGTGAATATACTTGTACACTAACTTTTAAACTACTACAATTCATATTACTTGATCTCTTCATTTAATGTAATCTATTTTGGCTTATCAAGCATTCCATTGCTCTCTTCTACAAGTTGAGACTTGTTGATCAGGAAGACGATATAAAGAAGAATTAGTTGATCTTCCACAATGCCAATGTATATGAAGTTACCTATTCTGCCACTATGTTATTACTATAATTTTAGTTTTCCCCATTTTTTAATCAAACCTTTCTTTGCTTATCAATTATTAAATTTTTCCTCTTCTATAGGTTTCCACTTACTGATCACGAAGAGACTACAAAGAAGAATTGCATTCACATATACAACTGCTTTTTCCTGTCTTTTTTGTGTGTTCCTGTATAGTTGGAAAATGGAAGCACTTCCATTTTGGATTGGTTTAGCCCTCTGAGTAAGTGGTTTGGGGTCATGCCAAGAACCTTTAATGGGTCTCTGACTTGGATCTGGCTTTTACCCCTATTATTCCCCCTTTTCCACTTCTCTCTGACCTATTTTTGGCATCCTGAACTGCAAACCTGAGATTCTTGACCTCAGGGTCAAGGTCGACCTTCTGGATCAAGGTTGACCTTGAACCTAACCTAGGTCAAGGTCAACCTCAACCCTGACCTAGGTCAGAGTCAACCTCAACCTTGACCCAGGGTCCATATTTCATGTTTCCAAGGTTTCTGGATGTCGGGCTTCAGAAAGATTTAATTCATGCTTCTGGGTCGACTGTTTTGGTCTTCGAGGCAGTGACCCTTGAAATTATATTTAATATAGGTCCACTTCTAGGGGTATAGGTATAAATGGAATTTAATTCTCCTATGTAGGACTCTCTAGAAGATTGTGCCCTAGATTCATATATAAGGAATCCTTCTCCTCTCATTTTCTCTAAGACTTGAAGCATAAGCACGAACCATGTAAGACAACTCTATGCATGATATATTGAAGCAATCATCTAATATAAAGCATTCAAGCATTCAATTCATCAAGGAGATCCATTGGTATCCATTAAAGGATTCAAGCTCTATGGAGCCCTCTTATTGAAGATTTATCCATCCACATCCATGCAAGCCTCTTCTTATTCCAAGATCCATTCAAGATTGGTGTTGAAGCTCTACAAGAAATTGATTTGAAATGTCCTACATCCTACATTCTACATTCTACATTCATTTGGTGCATACATACTTGTGGATCCAAGGATTCGAATCCTCCACAAGGGTTTCTATACAAGCAAGGTGAATTTGTTTATTTTCTTTGTTTATTTATGCAATTTCAATTATACTTTAAGGTTAATTCCAAAATTGGGTTTGACCAAGGTGAACCCCTGCCCAAAAAAAAAAACCATTTTCCTTGCAAGTATAGGTACATGACAATGAATTTGAGATCAGATTTGGATACCCTTTTCGACCAACTTTCGAGATCCGCGAATAGAATTTCCATCGGAGTAGTGTAGGTAAAGGTTGAACATTTTGGGGCATGATTGCACCCTGCCAAAGAGGTCAAGCTTGACCTGACTCAGAAAAGGAAAATATTTCTGGGTTTTGTCCGTCTTTGTGTTTCTGTTCTAGATGTGATTGCAGAATTTCTTGAAACCTGACACAAACATCAAAAAACAAGATTTTTCTAGATCTTCTATATTTTGAGGTTAGTACTTGTCTTCAATTCATTTCAATTAAGGTATTAATCAATTCCATTATATATTCTTCATCCATTATTCAGGATTATAAGGCTTTCTTCTTCCTTCCTATTTTTGATCGATTGATGCATTTATGCATTAACCATTTTCTTATGGTTGATCAAAGTGGATCTTTCCTTTGTGAAATTTGGGGCTAAAAGGACAATCTTACCTTCTCTAATATATCAACAACACAATTTATCCAACAATAATAAAAAAACATTCAATTGATACCCCACATCATTATTCATATCATACATTCTAAGGAACACTCACACATTTTAGATATATCATCATATTTATATATTACATTTAGATATCATCATTTTTAAATATTAAATTTTGGTGAACCCGTGATAGACAACTCTTTATTTTTGGTGTTAGATTTACATTTCATGTTAGATCTTGCATGCATATTAGATTAGCCTTCTTGTATATTCTTGCATTTATATTTTCTTAGTTTAGTTCATTTACATTGCATTAGTGTATTAGCTTTACTACCTCGAGTCCTACCTATAATATCCCAGTTAGAAGAAGTCGTAGACTTATGGGTTACTTTGATCCTGAGTCTTCATCTCCTTTCCTTAGGATACCAGATGATAATTTGATCACTCATGATTCCAATCCTTCTATGGAGCTTAACTCTTCTCACTCATCTCATGATGAGGATGACGCTTTAAGATTTCCTCCTGAACAAGTCCAAAAATTGTCAACTGAACTTGATAAAAATTGAAATTGGCTTATTCGAGAAAACCATAACCAAGATTCCATTCAAGCTATAGAGGCTCTTAAGAAATTCCTTCGTGATAGTGATCAAGGTGTTAATCATTTGTGTGGTATTACTCATCTTGTGCATTTAAATGTTAAACCTTTAACTCAAGAGGCTCAAGATTTGGGAGTTACTCCTCCTGTCACTAGTGTGGAACCTTCTTTGATTCCTTTACCTAGTAATTCTACTTATAATCCTCCTTTGGTAACTACATCTCTTACATATTCCAATCCTCTAGCTTCAAATCTTCCACCTCCATCTCTTCATGTGAGTGTTCCACTAATATCTTTACCTACCTCACAACCTTCATACCATAGTGTTCCTTTTACCTATTCCAATCCTCTTCCAACTGTGGTTCCAAGTGTTCCACCAGTTGTGTCTTCCATTCTTGCTACTTCCTACACTTTTTCTAGTGCTCCAAATGTTTCTATTACTCCTATTTGTTCTAATGATTCCACAATTATTAGTTTGGCTCAAACTATGTCCTCTTTACAACAACAACTTGCATCCTTAACTCAATCCAAGTTTAGTATTCCTACATGTGACACGGGTAGTCCTTTATCCCTAGACATTATTCGTGCTCCTGTCCCTCAGCAAGTCGATATGCCTCACCTTGAGAATTACAATGGTAAGGGAGATCATGTCACTCATGTTAAAACATTTTAAATCCTTTGTAGTGACTATGCTCATGACCATAGGATTTTAGCCAAGTTATTTGCTAGAACTTTTTGTGATAAGGCCTTGCAATGATATTGTTCCTTGCCTCCTTATTCTATTGATTCTTTTCCAAAACTTGCTAATACCTTTATCCAACAGTTCCAAAATATCATTGGTCCGCAAGTGTCCTTAACTGATTTAATGCATTGTAAACATAATACTAAAGAAAAATTGATTAAATTTATTGGTAGATTTAAGCATTTGTATGCTCAGATTTCTTATCCCATTCCTGATATTGATATTCATCATATGGTTATTTCAAATTTGCAAAAGGATATTAGAGATAAGATTATTCTTACTAAATTTACCTCTTTTCAACAACTTTGTGCAGTGCTTCATCATTATCAATTACAAGTGAGTCAATTTGAGAGAAACACTCTAATGGCTCCTGTTCCAGTTGATAAGAGTGATGCTGCTCCTAATCCCAATAAGTTTCAGAAGCCTAACAACTATGTCAAAATCAGTAAAAAAGAAAATGCAGTTGATGATCAAGTTGTTGTTGCATCTCACAAGGTCACTTCTACATCCATTGCTTTTCATTTAAATCATATGTTTACTCCTTTTTTTGAATCTTTACATTCTATTATGAGTAAATTATTAACCGCTAATATGATTACTTTGCCTCCTACTCGACCTCTTCTTCCTACTAAGATGACATCAAAATCCTTTGATCCCAAATCCTTTTATCAATACCATCGTCAGAATGGCCATGATACTGAGAAGTGTTATTCCATAAAACATAAGGTTCAAGATTATAATGCTTTATCTGTTGATAATTTTGATGGTAGTGAGAACAAATCTGTCTCTCCTCCTAATCATAACCTTCAAATCTATATGAGTCCTTTGCCTTCACATGATACTAATACCATTGTTCAACCATCTTATGTGGATATTGTTTATGATTCAAAGATAGATGATCCCAACCATATTGTTAACCATGTGGAGTGTGTTATTTCATCTCAACCTATTGTTCAAGATCCTTTGCCTTTACCTCAACTTCAAATTCCACCTCAACCTAAACCCAAACTTCAAACTAAACCTTAAAAAAAACCTAAGGATAAAAGACCTAGGGAACTCTCAATCACCTTTGATGATTCTGAGACCATTAAAGCTCCTAATGGTCCCCTTTACATTTATGCTAGGATTGCTAAGATACCTACGCGTGCTTGTCTTGTTGATCCTACTTCCTTAGTCAATGTCATTACTGAAGAAAACCTTTTTATGAAGAACTTACAACATGATTATTATGATACATCTAATGTGTGGATTCAAACTTATAATGGTTTTCTCTATCCATCATTTGGTTCTATTAACTTACATGTTGAACTTTGTGGTAAAGTTGTGGACACTACATTCGTCATTTTCCCTACTTCTGATCAATTTCAAGTTAAGCTTGGTTTGCCTTGGTTGACTGCCATTCGTGCCATTGCTTCTCCTATTCATAAGTGTATTAATTTCATTCATGATGAAGAGGTGAAGAAAATTAATCATAGCTTACATCAACCTTCTAGGCCTAGAGATCGTGCTACCCTTGACTTCTTTTGGCCTTCATTACCTAATTCATGTTCTTCTCAACCTGATAACCTTTTTCGCTCATACCAAGCCTGTAAACATCACAAAGTTCTTGAGTTAAGCATGCCTCAGATGGATCTTAACCTCGGTCTTTTCCTACGCCCTCCATACCTCCTTTATCCATTGCTTCCATTTCCATTAATCAAACTCTTAGTATCATGTTTTAGCCTACTAAGAGTCCTACTAATATTCCTATAGAACCTATGAAGGAACCACTTATTGTTCCTCCTAGTTCTGAACATATTTAAAATAAGAAAAAACATAAAAAATATGCCAATGAACATCGTAAGAAGCGTCAAGCTCACGCTAGGGCCCGTGCTTTTGTTCTTCAAAATTATTTACCTTCTTTTGACTAGCCTATGTCTGATGTGTTGGAGGAAGTTAATGTTCATAATGATGTTAAGATGAATAATTATGATGACTCCATTCACATGTTAGAATCTATTTTGATTAATCTCGATGAAGAAGATACTCTAAATGGTCCTATTGATGCTAATGATGAATATGAGACTATTTATCTTGATACTGATTTACCTCATATGCTTTCCACATGTAACTAATAATTACACCTAGTATTGAACATTGCGATTCTCAAGAGGATCCTTGTTTGGAACTGGCTATCATTCCTATTGTGTTGGATATAGTCCCTCTTGTGAGTTTCCCACCTTCCCTAATTGATATACACTGAGTGGGGAGAGTAGGTGATGCGCTTGATTGGCTTATCCTCCATGGTAGCCTTTTATGTGTTTGCCTATTGTACTATGCTTCTCCTGTACTGTATTTGCTAAATGTTTGTTAGATTCTTTTATACGACCCTTGTTACTGTAATGTCCCATTTTTCGTGTCCCATTTTTCGTGAGCAATGGAGTTCAAAGGAATTAGCCTATTCCTGATCCTTGTAGGCTAATGGGACTTCATAAGAGGACCATGAGGCAGTTACCTAGTTGCTTGGTTGGCTCATTTCTTGGTCATATGAAGGTTTTCCTATTATCACCATGGATGTTTCTAATTTTGGAAACCTTATTTTATGTTATAATGTTATA
>MU223296.1:2607980-2643378 GCA_018584345.1 Thuja plicata | reverse complement strand
AAGAGTCTTGGCTAATCTATGTCACTATTGGATGCAAATTGTTAGTCAATAAATGGGGAGATAAGTTGCATGTCTATTGTCTGGCATAATGTTCATTTTGATTAAAGTATTGGGTTGCATGCCAAGCATTTGTAAAAATGTGCTTGGCTATAGGAATGCATTAATTCATTAGGAACTCATGTGAAGGAAAGTGATTTTCATTCTCAGCACATTGTTAGATCATTTGGCATTCATTATTAAACATTTGCATCACCCACTTTCAATCAAAGGGCAAACCTTGCAAACTAAAATATTATAACAGTCATATACCCATTGTATGCCAATTGTTTGACATAATGTTGAGTGGCTGAAGATGAATAATTTACATATAGAAATCATTGAAGTGCATTGTAAATGATAAAAAGGAGGTTGTATATGCATCTAGATGATAGTTTAGACATAAAGTGTTGAATTGTAATCATTTGAAGTCTCCTTTCAACATTTATCAAGCATACAATCAATCTGATAACTCAGACCAGCAAGTCAGAAGTTTGCATGTGAATTGTTTAACGAAATTCCTTGAGCTTTCAATCAGCATTTTGAGGTCAGACTTGAGCAGGGTCATTACAGTTACTTTTTTGGTGCAAGGTGATAAAAGAATTGAACTTGTTATACAATTCCTCTATATGTATCTCTATTCTTCTATATATTATTTTCATGTTATGTTGTACCTGTGCTATTGTTCATAAATTTTTTCCTTGTGTAGTCCGCTTGGATTTCCGACATGGTAGCACTGAATCTTTTTGGTCTCCATGTTGTGGTCTGAAAAGAATCTTCTTTGTAACTCTTGCGTTTTCTTTCCTCCATTGTGATTGTAGCTCCACTTTCTTTGGGTAATGATGTCAATTCATTTGCAATAATATCATAATATATACATATTATCTTATGATCATACTAACCCCACGGTAGGTAGATCCCTTCTGTGTTCTCTATATGTTTATGTGGTATTTCCCTTGATTTGTCTTCACTTGGGGGCATCTCATAGTGGGAATTATGTAATCAGTAGAGTTTTTATGTTTCTGTTAAAGCCATTGCTCCTGTTAAAGTGTTAGCAATGAACTTAATGTGGGGGCATATGCTCTACTCGCTTTATGCACACACGCACTCTCAAAATATTTTTAAACTCAAAACTTAATTTTTTTCCCTTTATGGATTAGAGACTAATCCTTAAAGCATGGATTTTTGCCTTAAAGGATCTGTTGATCCCTCCAATTTCAATTTACAAGGATCTCTTGATCCCTCCAGTTTCAATTTACAAGGATCTCTTGATCCCTCCAACTTCAATATACAAATATTTTTGATCCCTTAAGGTTGGAAGGTGTCCTTAAGACTGGATCCTCTTTGTTTTGGCTTTTCTCTTTTGGAGTAGAATATTCCTAAGAGTAAAACCTTGATGGGTTGACTAGTGAGTAGCCACATTCACTAGGCAGTTCAACTCCATCTTTCCAGTTGCACTTTTTCCTTGTGTGATTCACAATGAGACATAGGTTCTCATTGGGAGAGGTAATCACACCCTCTCTCTTTTTCTCTTTGACTAGTGATGTCTCTCTTATCGTGATATTAGGGTTGATAAAGACTTAAGTACCTGGGGACTTGAGGATTCCTTTGTCCCTTTTGATTTCAATAAGATTATCTTTTCTCTATGATCTCCTTTACCAAGAGTTTGCATCGAGTCCATACTTTTGCTAAAGTGGGGGCTAAATGTATAGTCAAAAAATGGAAGCACTTCCATTTTGGACTGGTTTATCCCTTCGAGTAAGTGGTTTTGGGTCATGTCAAGCACCTTGAATGGGTCTCTGACTTGGATCTGGCTTTTACCCCTGCTCTTCCCCCTTTTCCACTTCTCTCTAGTTTGTTTTTTGCATCCTGAACTGCAAACTTGAGATTCTTGACCATAGGGTGAAGGTCGACCTCGACCCTGACTGAGGGTCCAGATTTCATGTTTCCAGGGTTTCCGGATGTTGGGCTTAAGAAAGATTTAATTCCCACTTTCGGGTTGTCTATTTCGGTCTTCGTAGAAGTGACATTTGAAATTATATTTAATATAGGTCCAATTCTAGGGGTATAGGTCTTTAATTGAAATTTAATTCTCCTATGTGGGCCTCTCTAGAAGATTTTTCCATATATATATATATAAGGAAGCCTTCTCTCATTTTCTCTCAGACTTGAAGCATACACACGAACCATCTAAGACAACTCTATGCATGATCTATTGAAGCAAGCATCTACTCTCAAGTATTCAAGCATTTAATTCATCAAGGAGATCCATTGGTAGCCATTGAAGGATTCAATCTCTATGGAGCCCTCTTGTTGAAGATTTCTCCACCCACATCCATGCAAGCCTCTTCATATTCCAAGATCTATTCAAGATTGGTGTTGAAGATCTACAAGCAATTGATTTGAGACATCCTACAGCCTACATTCTACATTCTACATTCATTTGGTGTGTACATACTTGTGGATCCAAGGATTCAAATTCTCCACAAGGGTTTCTATACAAGCAAGGTGAATTTTTTTATTTGCTTTGTTTATTTATGCAATTTCAATTATACTTTATGGTTAATTCCAAAACTGGGGTTTGACCAAGGCAAACCCCTCCCCAACATACAAAACCATTTTCCTTTCAGGTACAAGTACAAGACAACAAATTTTAGATTAGATTTGGATACCCTTTTCGACCAACTTTCAGGATCCGCGAATAGAATTTATGCCGGAGCAGTGCAGGTCAAGGTTGAACATTTTGGGGCACGATTCCCCCCGTCAAAGAGGTCAAGGTGGACTTGAATCAAAAAAGGAAAATATTTTTGGGTTTTGTCTGTCTCTACATTTCTATTCCAGATCCAATTGCATAATTTCCCAAAACCTGACACAAACGTCAAAAAAAAGATTTTCTAGATCTACTATATTTTGAGTTTAGTAATTATCTTCAATTCATTTCAATTAAGGTATTAATCAATTCCATTTATATTCTTCATCTATTATTCGGGATTGTAAGGTTTTCTTCTTCCTTCCTATTTCCAATTGATTGATGCATTAACCATTTTATTATGGTTGATCAAAGTGGATATTTCCTTTGTGAAATTTGGGGCTAAGAGGACAATCTTACCTTCTCCACTATCTCAACAACACAATTTATCCAATAATAATAACAAAACATTCAATTGCTACCCCACGTCATTATTCATATCACACATTCTAAGGAACACTCACACATTTTAGATATATCATCATATTTATATATTACATTTAGATATCATCATTTTTAAATGTTACAGTTCCAATGCCAAGGTTTCCTTTTGGTGACAATTGCAAAATACAATAATTCACTACTATAATTTTATTTCTTTCTATAAATGTAACTACTATGTACATGATGCACTTCTAGCATGTAACATTTTTCTACATGTCTCTTTTATATGCTTCCTTTAACTTATATAACATTCTATTCATGATTTTAATTATTTATATTAATTAAATAATTTTTATTTTCAAATATTAGTATTTCAGAATATTCTATTTTAAGTAGACTATTTGAGAGTTCACCAATTTCAAAGCTTCAACCCTAGGCAAATTTCATCTTCATTAGTAGTACTATCATCTTTAGCAGCCAATCATATCCTTCAAAAAAGAAAGAGAAAGTTCAAGCACACCACTACAATAACCTTGCATTAATACTTAAACTTCCCTGATGCTAGAGAAGGCAAGTTATACCTCCATGAACATCGTTGTTCTGTTTAAATTAGATTATATTTATTTCTTTCTGAAAATTTTTAGATTACATTTGTGATTCTTTCATTATGAAGATAATGAGACACTCGTAGAATAGAAAGATGAGTGATCTACCTAACCAACTAATCTCATTTTGAACCACTCAACTAGAATACAAATTGTTTCCTCTATAAAAGTAGGGAAAAAGGCCCAAAAACTATAATTCTCACACGTACTGAACCTCATCAGTTTGGAAAAAATGAAAACCTTATCAATTCCACAACAAATTTAACAAGACACGAATAAACACAAAGAAGATAGCGCAAGTTTACTGCCAAACCGCGATAGCAGAGTTAAATTTGAAAGTGACGTGAAAGGAACTTAAGAAAATTCATGAATTTCACATTAAATTTCCAACAATTAAATGATGTAAAGAGAATAAAGAATAAAACAACCTGGAACCTTAGGTCACCCTCTTTGAGCTCGGCTTCGATTATGATTGTTATTCCACTCCGTCACTTGAACTTCAAGTGCAATTCTGGCAACATATTCCATAGAGAGCTTGACGGGCACAAAAAGAAATAGGCAATGAAATAATTGCCTCGAGAAATTTTCCTTGTTAGGTAAGTATGCAAAATGTGGTAGCAATTTGCCCAAATTTTACAAAGTGAGTAAAATGAAGAGTAAGATCACAAATACGTACTTAAAGAACCAAAAAAATGCTTCAGGAAATTTATTGTTGTGGCGTTTCTCTGCCTTTTTTAAACGACACTCATGTGTTTCTACATTTTTTTTTGCTTTTTTTTTTTTAAATGACACTCCTGCGTTTTTGCATTTTTTTTATGACACTCCTGCATTTTTACGTTTCTGCATTTTTATGCTTTTTAAAAAAAAAATGTAACTCTTGCATTTCTGCATTTTTTTACGACACTCCTGCGTTTCTACATTTTTTAACGACACTCCTACGTTTTTACGTTTTATTTTTTGAACGCATGATTCGAGGACAGCAAAGGAAACAAATCCTTTTTAAGTTTTTATTTCCTTTTAAACACAATGGTCTTTTTGGTTTTTTTTAGTTTTTATTTTTTGCTTTTTAAGCGTTTCCTTTATTTTGTGAACGCAGGATTCGAGGATGGAAAAGGAAAAGAATCATTTTTTAGTTTTTATTTCCTTTTAAACATAGCGATTTTTTTTCTTTTTTCTTTTTAAGCATTTCCGAATATAAACCTATGGGGTTTAAAAAAATTAAATGGTAAAATATTAAATTTAAATAGATTTTGAACGAGTTATTATTACTTTTAATGGATTGTAAATGGAAATTGATATTTTTAATAATTTTCTAATAAAATATTTAGTATTAGAAATTGAAGCTAATTGTTTTATGAAATCATATGAAGATTTACATTTATGAATTATTGAAATATTTTTGTTGGGGAGTTGAATATGGAGTGTGTTAGTTGTACATAATTTGAAATTTATATCATGGGGAAAAAATTTAAAATGTATGAAGATATAATTTTTAGGACTATAGTTCAAGTAATTTGAAGACTATTTGTGAGTTAAACAATTTTGTTAATGGATCAATAATTAGTTTTGATTAAATTATTTTTCCTTTTATAGTTTCTTTCTTTTATTAGAAAATGTATCTAGGTATTCCACTATAGTATAAACATACAAAAATTGTCTCCACAATTTATTTTAGTGAAAGGTGAAAAAATGTACGACATTACATAATTATCTAATTTAAAAATAATAATAATAATTTATTATATGGAGACATTAGATTTTCATGCATATTTTTATATTGAGCTAGAGAAGAGGGAAGTAAGTGAATTGAAATCAAAACCCACTAAAAAAGTCATGAAATTTTAATAGGCCTCTTAACAAATGTGTCCAATGTTAATCGACTAATATCAAAAATTGGCTTGTATTGAGTTTCATAAGAAAGATGACTTGTTTTGAGCTCAATAAAAATAAATTGGGTAATCCCACAATAATGGGTTACAAACTTGGTACATCTTATTTTTGCATGGAATTACATATTTTTACAATGTACAATGATTTAAGCCTTCAAAGGTCTCATTAGATCAAACCCCCTTCGATAAGACCCATATAGCCTTAACTCATACATGCAATAAAGTCTCCTATGCACCTATCCAAATGCTAACAAAAAATCACTTTTACTTTATCTTTCTGGGGGTTAAATGAATTCATTTAGAAGCCACTTCTTAGAAAAATATAGTCCTTAAATTTTAAGCTTTCAAAAATCTATAATTTTGAATATGTTTAATTTTATTAATATTTCTAATTTTAATTTTTTGTGAATGTAGGGTTTCATTGAATATTAAGTTCTTTTGTTTCACACAGAAAAATAGAAAATTTGAGAAACAATTTGTACAAAATATATATTCCCTATGTATTGATATCCTGATTTCAACACATAAAGAATAAATTAATTCAAATGTGTAAAAAAAATTATGCATGATTATATACACGTCTTTGTCCAAATTACCATTACTCATACTTCAAAACTTAACTAAAAATAATATATCATCTTTTCATTCTTATGGAACTCCGTTAGGCCTCTTAACAAATGTGTCAAATGTTAAGTGACTAATATCAAAAAATGGCTTGTAATGAGCTCAATAATACATAAGTTACATAATCTTCATGTACATATTTGACGTGCATTGATATAATATTAAAAGCTTTGTATTGCATTTGTATATGGTCTACTAAGTGAGACACCAAATCTATGATCTAAATAACAATAACTACATGACACAAGTTAGTAGTTCGAATTCCTCATCATTCATATTAATTTAAATAATATCCTATTATTCACTTAATATTTTTTTATTTTCTTCTATTTTTTCCTTTTTTCCTAGCTCAAAGTAAATAATTATCTTTAATTATCCACCCTTTATCCTTATCCCCTTCTTCCATATATTAAATAAATATATTTTATTTATTTCATTTCCTCTCACATGTCACATCCTCTTACTTTTCCCACTTGCACCTAAGCCTAATCCTAATCATCCTCTAAGCCTCACCTAATCCCATCCTAATCATTTGGACATTCCCTAATCATAAGTGAGGTTGACCCACTTCAAATCCTCACACAATCTCCTCCAATTACATCAAGTACATGGTCCTATACAAAATCACGTGGGCTTATCCCCTCAAGAACCATCTCCATCTTGTCATTCATCAATATCCCTCTCAACTTACCTCATGGTGCCACTTGACACCATCCTATGAGGTGAGATGACCAATCCATCCTCCACCCTTGTTCTCAATAAAGTAATCTTGACCGTCCATTCAATATTATTTAGAATCAGGCATATGTTCATAACTTAGCCATTTTCATCCTTCTCTTACTCATTTTCATTTCAGCACCATCACGTTGTTAAAATTTCAATTGAGCACACATATAACTCAACTATCAAGGATTGCAATATGAGATTTGATATACTTTTTTTTCATAGCATTTTGAGTTAATTTGACCTCTTTTAATCTAATATTGAGCTTTTAATTAAAATTTTGATTGAATTTTAGTACTCACATTTCACTGCACACATTCTAGCACGCTCAATAGAACCCACGTCAAAGTTTCAAGCTAAAAAAATTATTGTCTTTTGATGTTTTCACTTTTGAAGGTTGTAATTCAATAAATTTAATTATGTAGTGGTAGATTCACACATGTGCTTTGGCGAATTTGTCGGTAAGAACTCAATTTTAACATTTTACTAATTCAACAAGTTTTCTTTGTGTATTAGCATAATTATAAATATTTTACTAATTTATAGATTGAATACTATTGTTTTTCTGTATTTTGTAATATTTATCCTCAATTTATAAATTGAACTATTTTTTTTCCATCTTTTATAATATGTATCCTCAATTTATAGCTTGAACTATTTTTTACTTTGTTTCTTTACACTTTCAAATTGATTCTCAAACATATTCAATGGTGTCACTTGAGAATCACTTTTTTCGCAGTCTTTTCAACATTGGGTTCTCATTTATGTGGGATATTCCAACAGAAAGGAAGGATTTGAACCATTACTCTTTCTTTTCGATCTCCAAGCACTCTAATTTACCAAATGATTTGAAGTGGGTACTCGTAAAGAGTCTTTTGTGACAATTGCTTTTGGCATTGGGTGTTTGGTTCTCTGATTTTTTTAAATACCCATAAAGATTTGTGCCTAGAGACATTTTTCTCAGCTTCAAACCAGAGCATGACCCTGTGGGGGATGGACCCTCACATGAGCAGTGGTAATGGAAATGGGGGTTCGTGCTCATTCACAGAATGTTGTTCAATGACAAAGAAATTAGTTGCAATTCCTCAGGTGATGGAAATAGCTCCAGTATTTAGAATGTTCTAGAAATGTATGAATAGAATCCTACTGAAGTCTGCATTCCAATTATTTCAAGTCCCATATCATTACTCTTTTCAATTTTCAATTGGGTTCTACATTGTGCTTGTCTTAAAATGTATCCTTTGTTAATTCATTTAAATAGTTATCTCTTTAGTAGAAGGTTGAGGTTAATCCTTGTGGATTGAAAAATATTCTTTAATAAAGGTCCCCCCTCCCCATGTTCTTATTTCAATTAAATTGTATATACAAACTTTAACAAGAATTTCAATGTAATTACTCTTTATCTGCTTTACCTCCATAAATTCTTACCTCTGCACCAAATGATTGAATTATAAGGATTGATTAGTATATATGTTTTAAATTTTTTAGATGTGTGTTTGAGAATACTAGATTGGTTTTTTCCTTTGGTATAGTGTGATGATTTGGCAGTGGTGGAATGACTCTAAAATTTTGTAGAGGACTCATTCTTAGTAGAAGAAGCACCTAAAGCTTTCTTTGCTCCTAATTTTGGTACTGTGGGAACATGTAGAGAAATCCAATTGAGGCCCCATACAATAGAAGTGTGTGGGAATGGGAATAAAAGCCCTAATTTTGTATTGGATTCAACCTCTAGCACTAGGAAAAATTCTACACCAGGTTTTAGTCTAGAAACTTCGGTGCCAAGGCATGTCCGCAATAAAAGATCAAGACCACCTATTTCTAATTGGTCTTCTCGCATAGTTCCCCCTACTTTCTAAGATTCTATTGCATTAGAGAATGAATCTAATCCTAATACTTATCCATAATCCTCTGATTCAAATTTATTTTTAGAGTCCTCATTACCCACAAAGAAACCAATAGTTACGGCCAGCCAAGGAACGAGGATATTTCACAAGAAGATTAAACAATAACATCAGGTGTTGCCAATGAGGAAATGTATACTTTGTGCAATAGTGAAACCACCCTAGTGGAGAATAGGTCTCATGAGACCCAAATCATTGTGCAATATGGTGTCAGGTACAAGTTATGTAGACTTGTGCCAAAACACAAACCTACTGCAAGTCCTACATTTATTGCCACCAAAAACTCTCTCAAAGAAAATTCATTAAGATGAGGAGGCATAAGGAATTAACAATTCTACACCATGGACATGAATTTTATTCTGAACATGTAATTTGAATATGTTCTTTTGATTAAGATTAAGCTTTGGAAAATGGACTATATAGTTAGTTATAGATCGAGAGTCAAACGTGTTAATTAGATTTATGATCATCAACCTCTTGTCCGATATAAAAAATTCATATTCTTTTGTCTCAACTTCTTCCTATTTTATTATCCGATAGGCTTTCCCTATGAGATTGCTTGCATATGTACATGGAAAAACCTCTCTCATGCCCCTTAAACCAGTCTCACATGTAAAACTATGAAACCTTTGATTTTTAGCTTTGGAAGTGGAAAGTGGTCATTATGTTTTGCCTACATATACATCTTTTAATGATAACATCTAGTAGATTAGAGTTTCTTTTATTTCACCCTAAAATTATTTGAGTATAACATGTAGAATTGTTGTAAATAATGGAATGGTGTACTGAGAGGGGAGGGGTGAACCAGTACCCTCAATTTTTTTATCAATTAACCTTTATCCTTTTAGTAATCAATTGTATTACCAACCATTTGTGCTATCTTATCTTTGTGTATGTTATATCAATTCATTAACTCAATAAGCATGTAAAACATTCAAGAAAAATTCATGAAATGTATAGACACATGACACAAGATTTGGTAACGCAGAAAACCCCTATTAGAAGGTAAAAATTGTGGTGGGGATGAAACCCACAAAGCTTCACTATCTGCAGAATGGAAGGGGCCAGTTAAGGCTTACAATTTTGATCACTTCTGATGATATAACCTATTAGTCCTGAGTATTATGTAGAGATTGGTTAAGGTCTACTATGTTAAGAGCTTTAGCAACACTGTTTAGTGTGCACTCAGTTTAGATATTTGCAAAGGATTGTTAAATCCACCTTTCTTGAAAGGATTTCTTCTATTTTCTACACTTGTTAGAATGTAGACAAAAATATTCAGTGACCCAAGTGTACGCAATATACAATTTCTGATTATAGATCCATTAAATTCACATGTACAATGTATCACCTAATGTGATTGATTAATACCTCTGTTGCTCGGTAGCCTTGAATCTAGTTCTTGATAACCTAATTCATCTTTTGTTGTTCTTTCTTGAAACTCTTAGTCTGATCCATAGATGTGCTCCTTGGCAACTATTATCCTCACATTCATGTGTTCTGATAGATTACATATCTATTTATACAATGATTCGACTAGAAATGAGTTTCACGTATTACAAAGATAACTCTATGATTGAAGGTTTACAACTTGACCTTGATCTCCTAGTTTGCATGTTTTCAATCAGTTAGACTGATTAAAAAAATTACAATTACATTGATTTTCCCTCAAGAAATGGTTTTAAATCAAATCAAAACGCTAAATATTAACCATAAGTGTTTTATCTGATGTGGAAGTCAAATCCACATTTCTCAGGATATAAATGAATTTTGGTGACTGATGCTCGGGTTTCTCTATTATCTATCTATCGGTGTTCCTTTTGTGAACTATCAATCGGGTTCCCTTGCTCTGTCGGGTTCCTCTTCTTTTCTGCTATGTCGGTTTACACTTCAACATTTTTGGGTTGAACTATGCAAACTGTGTTGGGTTTCTCTTAAACTTAACACTTTCGGTGACCTTTGTTATCTATACTTTCAATTTGTACTGAAAGCTTGTCTTTCAGTATAGGTGTTACCGATGGTTCAAAAACTATTTTCCCTTTGCATACTAATGGAAAAATGTGTCATCAATCTCCCCCTTTGACATTGGTATCAAAAATGGATATGTGCAAAATAATAAAATGTGTAGTATGTAAACCATGTGTTCACCTTGTCATTATGACTCTCCCTATGTATATGTCGGTATAGTATATGTATATACATGTACACTTTCCTTTATACTATACTCCCTTTTCACCTTATCTTCATATCATTTTCCCCTTTGTATCATATCATTCTTCTCCCTTTTTACTACCATACATACCATTTTCCCCCATTTTTGAGAGTAAGGGAAAAGGTGTATACTTCTAACTTATCAAAAATATGGGAATGAGAATTCTTCATGTCTTCCAATAGTTTCTCCCATTTCTCCTGTAGGTGTTCAAGAGCCATTTTCTCCAGTGTGATTCAGGCATGCATATTATAGATGTTTTCTGCTACAAACATCTCTGGGGTGGCAATGAACTGTCTTGCCAAAGTCATGTGTTGTTGCAGAAGTGTAAGATTTGGTAGCATTAGAGCCTGTAGCTCAGTAAACTCATCTATAAACTTGTTTTCTGCCTTTAGAATTTCCTATCTCAACCTTCTAGATTTCATAATATTTTCCAAATGCATCTTGATTGCA
Source organism: Thuja plicata (assembly GCA_018584345.1). Lineage (NCBI taxonomy): Eukaryota > Viridiplantae > Streptophyta > Pinopsida > Cupressales > Cupressaceae > Thuja > Thuja plicata. The sequence goes on along the minus strand of MU223296.1, from coordinate 2,631,805 downwards.
TTGTCATTTGTGGTTAGACTGTGTGCACTTGTATTTAGATTAGAATCTATTTGTGCAATCTTATCACTATTTTTCGTAGTGAATTTATCTAAAGTGCACAACTTTTTTATTAAGGCTATAGCTTCAAAAATTATTGGATCTAATTCATTTGCAAGTTTTGAGAGCTTTATCTTGTTCTCTGCCACTTCTTGGCTGATCTTTTCTGTCAATTTGTATTGATATATTTTTTATGCTCATTCTTCAATTACTTTTTCTTCATCCACATTCTGAGATGTGATGGTCTCAGTTAGAATGACAAGTTGATCAAGGATGGGGGCATCTTGATCAACATCTATGTCAGACACTATTTGTGTTTATATATCCCTTTTAAATTTCTAACACTAGGGAATCTTTGTGCTCCTTCCTTAGCTTTTCTTGCATATCTTTCCTTTGACATATTTCCCCATACTCTTGGAGAGATTAAAATCCAATGTAGAAGGGCCACACTTTGGTATCTCAATGATTTCATCCAGTGTTACCTCCAGCTTGGTCTTCTTTGTCTTCTTCTTCTTCTTGGAGGTTGAGTGGGAAGCACTTGAATGTAGCACCAAAGCAAGATCATTTGCTTGGTCAAATGTGCTTTATGAAGGATTTTGTGGTGTTGTATCTTTTGCCTGCTGCTCGATATCTGCCTATCAGTTGGGAGTGGACGTCTCCACATAAACCTTCAGTTTATCTGCAACATCTCCTTCGCTATCCTTAGAAGTAGAATCATCTTTCTTCTCTTCTTCTTCAGCTTTGTCTTTGTTCTCTCCATCCGTTTCTTTTGGTTCTCCATCTACTACATTTTTTTCATCTGTTGTATCTTTCTATTCATCAGATGTGTGTTGTTGTTCCTCTGCACCCTTATCCTTGGGAATTATTGCATCTGGCTTGGGTGAGTTTTCCTTTTGTGAGATTATGCTAATATCTTGTATTAACAATGACATTTGGCCTAGTATATTCACATGTGCAGTATCTGTAGTTGTGTCCTATTCGTCAGTTTGGTCTAGGAAAATAGTGACATCTTCATCTTTTTGTACCTTATCTGCAGGATCTCCTCTGCGAATATCAATGATAGTATTATCATGCCATGTTTCATCTGCAGTGTCCATATCCTTGTTAGCTTTTGTATTCAATACTTCTTCATTAACATCCTCATCAATTATAAGAATATGCTCGGGGCTCAGTTTATCCTGATCTTCTTCATTATGTGGCTTGTCGGTAAGAGCTACTTGTGGCTCGGGACTTGTGTTTTTAGGTACATCAAGTAGATTTCTCCATTCATCCTCACTTTTTCTATCAAGTTCAATTAGATGTCCTTTTAGCACTTGGTAGGCTCTTAATTTCAGTGAGAACCTGTTGGAATGTTTCTTCATCATTTCTTCAATCTCTTCCATCTTAGATTCAGGTGGTGTGACTGAAACTTGGGCTCTTTCCCTTATTTATTTCTCTTCCTTTAGAGCATATGTCCACCTAGCAGAGAGTCTCTCTAGAAGTTCTTTAGGCATTTTTCCTTCAAACTGTATTGGAACATATTTGAATATGCTCATCATTGTGATAATTGCCTCCTCTATCTTATTTTGATCCTCGAGATCCAATGTTAGCCATTTCCTAATCTTAGGGTCTGTGATTGAACCTGACTTGATGATAGTTGCACATACCTCATCAATTGTAGAAGGAAGTGTGTTCTTGACAGATTCTTCATCTTTTTCGGTGTCCTTTATGTATTCATTAGTTCCGATTAGCCTTCTTCTTTTTGTCAGGGCCTTTTTCCCGGTTTGAGGCTTTCTTTTATAGGTCCCCACTTGACCTTTCTTGATAGGTGGTGATTCTGTGTTAGCAATTTGACTCCTTGTCCTCTGTGTAGCATTTGTTCTAGGCTTCTTCGGGGGTGGTGCATCGAATTCTAAGGATTCTAAGTCACTCACCTTCTTAGCTCTAGTGATGGGTGACTGACCCTTGGTGTCTTCTATTTGTTCTATTTCCTCTTCATTTACCGATAGATTTTTCTTCAAATTCTTAACCATTTTCTCTTTCTTTCTATCAATTTTCTTCACAACTAAGCTAGTTTTTATCCTTTCCTTGGCTTCCTCATAAGTTCCAAACTTGGGCTATGATTTGTCCAATGGTTCATTCAACAATGCCTCAATAGAATTTGTTGCTTGATCTATGTTGATTTTATAGTCAAGTGGAGTTAACCATGTTGTCCTCAGTACAACTAGTTTGATAAAGGTGTTATTAGTGTCCACCATAAAGAAAATGTTAGTCTTGTACTTTTCTACCAGTTGTTCAGGTATCCTCTTCCTCTTCTGCATTATGTCTTTGAATCCAGTGAAGTATTCATCCATGACTGATTCAAAATTATCGCCTGTGTGGTCACTGGTCAGGTAGTGTCCCATTTGACATTACCAATAGATGGGAAGGATTCTTGAAAATAGAAAAATATGCACATAATGAGTGAACCAAACTTACATGAGTTAGACTTTGCAGTCCTGATTGTCCTCATGTTCTCATCTAATTGGCTTAGTAGAAGTTCTAATAGATCTAATTGTAGTCCTTATTAACAATTTTGTGTGATGTATCCACTGCTGTGGATGCAATACTATTCATCTTGTTAGCATGAAAGAATTTGTATCCTAACGCACATGATCCAAATTTCATTTCATCATTGATGATGGTGGATACATTTAATCTTCCATCCCATACTGATCTTGTGGTCTTTTCAATGTCAGCGCGAGGGGAGTGCTTTAGTGCTTTTTCTTTATTGGTTATAGGATAACTGGTAACAATGTGTATAAAATCCCTCGATATGAGTTTTGGCTCATCCAGCCACATCTTTCGATCATGTACTCTGCTTAGCACTAACCAAATCCATTCGGTCTTGAATTCCTTCGGGAATAATTGGAAATTTGTGAGCCCTTTCACTTCAATGTGCTTATGTTCTTCTTTTATTATTTCATCATCTTTACAAAGATTTTTTGTAAGCTTGCTCAACCTCAAGATCTCCTATTTCTGCAATCTTGCAGTGAATATACGCCTGAACATCCTCAATGAGCAAAACTCTAGCTGGTACACTAGAGAATGCACTAGCGTTGTCAGGTTGTGAAGAAACCTTAGTTTGGATCTTGTAATGAGGTTCTTCACAAGTGGCACTCTTGATTAGATTTACCTTTTTCTCCTTTGCATTCTTGATCTTGGAGGTTTGTGAAGTAGTTGCCATCATTTCAAAAATTAGGGATTTTTCCCGTAAAAGAAGACATAGTTCCTGGTGAATGTTGTACTTACTTCAACCTTCTGTGACTATTGGGAATCTTTTTGAGTACTGTGAATAGGGTTGAAGTTGCTCTACAATCTGGTCACTTCGTGCTTTGGTTTCTCTCTGCTTCTTTTCTCAAATCGCTTTGTTAATAATAAGTTCTTTTGTTGACTATTTATAGACTTTTTTTTCTAAGTCGTGACATAAATGCTCACCCACTTCTTATTGTTTGAAGATGGAGTTGTCGAGTAGCATACACCCTTCATTCTTGGTGAGAATGTGATCCTCGGTTAGGTGTCAACTTATTTGACTGTTTACCGATGGATCTCAGTATATGGTGAAGACAACATTGTCTTTTTACATGATTATTGATGGAGCTCAGTTTTATGTGTTAATCGACAAAGCTCGGTAAGTATAGACAACATAGATTTGTATGTACACTGATGATTTTTGGTAAGCATTGACGAATGAGATTGAATTCACAGAATCATAACAAGTAATACCATAGTGCATCTTTATTCACGCTAGTTTGGCATTTCATCAATGTATAATAGAACCAATGCAAAATATAACTTGGTATAATACAGTTCCATACTTACTTGTTCTGCTTGGGTGGGGGTGGTGATGTCACTAGATCCACTGGATAAGGTATCACCAATTGCATTTCTCAGTCTAGCTTCACCAGTGTTTGTAGCTTTCCTCTACATTTTGTTTCTCATCTTCCTGATGTCTTCAATGTTGTTTCCATTGGCAAAAGTGCTTGTCTCTATCACTCAGTCTTTGCAGTCCTTTCTTAGATGACCAAATTTATGACAGCGTAAACATGTCATTTTGGGGTTAGTCCAGCTCCTAGACTTTCTCATCCATTGTCTTACACAATTTGTAGCTATGTGTCCAAATCTTCCACGTGCTGTGCAGTTTGCCCATGTGTTGTAATCTCAAACATATGAGTTACCGACTCTTTTCGGTTAATAAGTAGTTTCATTTTCTTTAGGCTTCCATGCTTGCCTTTTCTTCTTCTTGCATTCAAGAGATGTGTGCCCATGCATTTTGCAAGTAGGACAATATTTGTCCATGTAGGTTTCCTTCTTTGGTTGTTTCACCTCAGATTTACATTCATATGCTTTATGTCCTTTCTTGTTACTTTTATAACAAATTCCTATGAATGAAGGTGTGGATTTAGGAGTAACTTTTATTTTTCTCCTGCAAATATTTGATGTGTGACCTAGTTTTTCATAGTGATTGCATGACTTCTTTCTTGGTCTTGGATTTGTGTAGACATTCTTTGGATCAACTTGGTATGGTGATTCTTCATTCTTGGTATACCCTAGTCCAGTATTGTTGTTGACTCTTCTTTGCCATCCTTAAAAATCACCCATCCTTTTGGTGCTTTCTTCAGCTCTCTTGATCATGTCATTATGTTGTTGCTGAATTCTCACTTCATGCTTCAATTTTTTATTTTCTTCTCTTAGCTCACTGATAGCTTCTATTCTTTCAATGAGTTCTATGCTCATTCAGTTTGCCTCCCGACTCATAAGAATAATCCGATTGGTGATCTCATGATGATGTTTTGTAAGTATTTGTATTTCTAACTCTTTCTCTTGTAGCTTTTCAGTAATCTTCCTCCTGCCATCAATAGCTTGTGTTATTTCTTGCTCAGCTTGTCTAGCATTGTTCATGACATCAATCATTCTTACCATATATGTCTCTTGACTGATTTACAGTGATTTCACTTGTCCAACCAGATATTGATTGATTTCATTCAGACTTGTGATGCTTTCTTCAGATGTGTCTGATGCTTTTCTAGATGTAGATCGCGATGACTCAAATAGATCAGGTATCTCCTCTTCATGATAGTTTGTTTCATTATAGTGAGATGTCATAATATTTATTTCATCCAGAAACTGTCTCATCTTGATTCTAGCTTCTTTATATTGTTCATAGAAGATCTGTATCTCTAACTTCTGATTCTCAATACTCTTGTCTAGCTTGTACCTTTCCATTGTATGATCTTTTCTCTTAAAGTCTTTAAAATTTTCAAATAAGAGATCTAGCTCTTATACCAATTGTTGGAAATAATGGAATGGTGTATTGAGAGGGGAGGGGTGAATCAGTACCCTCAAAACTTTTATCAATTAGCCTTTATCTTTTTAGTAATCAATTATATTACCAACCATTTGTGCTATCTTATCTTTGTGTATGTTATATCAATTCATTAACTCAATAAACATGTAGAACATTCATAGAAACATTCATGAAATGTATAGACACATGACACAAGATTTGGTAACGCAAAAAACCCCTATTAGAATGTAAAAACTATGGTGGGGATAAAACCCACAAAGCTTTACTATCTGCAGAATGGAAGGGGCCAGTTAAGGCTTACAATTTTGATCACTTCTGATGATCTACCATGTTAGGAGTATTATGTAGAGACTGGTTAAGGTCTACTCTATTAAGAGCTTTAGCAACACTATTTAGTGTGCACTCGGTTAAGAGATTTACAAAGGATTGTTAAATCCACCTTTCTTGAAAGGATTTCTTCTATTTTCTACACTTGTTAGAATATAGACAAAAATATTCAGTGACCGAAGTGTATGCAATCTACAATTTCTGATTACAAATCCATTAAATTCACATGTACAATGTATCACCTAATGTGATTAATTAATACCTCTTTCTCAGTAGCCTTAAATCTGGTTCTTGATAACCTAATTCATCTTTTTCTATTCTTGATTGAAACTCTTCGTCTGATCCATAGATGTGCTCCTTGGCTACTATTATCCTCACATCTATGTGTTCTGATAGATTACATATCTATTTATAGAATGATTTGACCTAAATGAGTTTCATGTATTACAAAGATAACTCTATGATCAAAGGTTCACAACTTAACCTTGATCTCCTAGTTTGCATGTTTTCAATCAGTTATACTGATTAAAATAATTACAATTACATTTCTTGTCCCTCAAGAAATTGTTTTAAATCAAATGAAAATACTAAATATAAAACATAAGTGTTTTATCTGACGTGGAAGTCAGATCCACATTTCTTGGGATATAACATACTTTCAGTGACTGATGCTCAGGTTTCTCTATAGTCTGCTTGTTAGTTTTCCTTCTATGAACTATCCATCAAGTTCCCTTTCTGTGTCATGTTCCTCTACTTTTCTGCTTTGTCGGTTTACACTTCAACATTTTGGGTTGAACTATGCAAACTATGTCGGGTTTCTCTTGTGATCTGTCTTGTTGGGTTTCTCTTGAACTTAACACTTTCGGTGACCTTTGTTATCTATAATTTTGATTTGTACTAAAATCCTATCTTTCAGTGTAGGTGGTACCGATGGTTCAAAAACTATTTTCCCTTTGCATACTAATGGAAAAATGTGTCATCAATATTAGGTAGAAACTCAACAAAATATTCATCCCACCACTAATTTATTCAAACAAATGTGTATTGTTACTCCCTACTCTATCTCCACTTATGACAAGCTTTGAACTATTGTCGAGCCATGACAATGGTGTAGATACACCTAGTCCTAGTCATCAAAGTTTATTGTCAAGAAACCCTTCTGAAAGCCCTTAATTTTCTCTAGAATCTTCATTGAGTATATCTCCTCCATCTCCTCCATCAATATCTTCATCTATTGCCCCTATTCCTACCCCTATTTTTTTCACTATTCCTTCCCTAGATCTCTCAGCTAAAGCAGAAGATTCCAAAAATAGTGGATGGTACAAAGTCTTCAAAGGGAATGCGTGTGGGAAAGAGGGTGGTGTTGTTATCGATGTTATGCTAGGGGTAGAATTGGGTGGACTATTGTTCGTGATAAATAGGAAGAGAAAATAGAACATACATAGAGGATAATATGGATTTGCAATATTTCAAGATCTGCTCTGATGGGTGCATTTATCTTGAATTTATTTCTCCTTTTTACTGCTATGGGTGTGTAACTCTAGGGAAAATAACATTAGAGTAGGATTTACATTTGTTGGGAAAGAGTTGCATTGTACGATGTGAGCTATGGTTTGAATCGCGCTTGATTTGTTAAAATAACATTGATTTTGTTTTGGTAGATGATATTTTTAATACAGAGTTAAATTCGTTATGACTTAATAATTTAAAATTCCTAAATCATTAGATAACATAGGTAGATTTGGGTTTCAATAAAAAAAATGAATTTACTATTATGGTAATATTTATCCTAATTTTATTGGAGTCAAATGTAATAATGTAAATCCTTGATTCTTTGAGATGCATTGGACATTGAGGCATTGCTAGATTTATTCTTATTAGAGTTTATTAGATTATGTCAGTAGAATTTATTATGAACATATTGGATCTCTACTTTGAATAGGATAATGATAATGTAAGAAATCAATATATTCTTTTAGAGTTGTATTTCTAATTTGGGTTCTCTTAATTCAATACTATACCAAAAGTTATGTCTATTGAATTCATGTAGCTCAATCTGTAGATACATGTACTATTTGAATCTTTAATTTTGATTCAGACATGATAATGTAGGAACCCCTAAATTGGTTTTTAGATTTATTGAACGCTGGTACTAATTGGTTCCATATGATGGATGTCCCAATCCTTCAATTAATTGTTAAGATGAGCCAATTTTTTTGTGTATATGTTAGAATGTTAATTGTGTAGAATATTTGGCATTCCAGTTAACCTTTAATGGGATGTAAACATTAACAGTACATTATTGTTAGCACGTTGTTTGTTATTTGTTGTTTTGGATGTCCTATTGATAAACATCATACTAAATATTTTAACTTTTCTATCAATAATAATGTTTCATTATCTTGGAATTCATTAGATTAGGTGGTGAAATAAACCCTTATATATCTATTGTTTTCCACTAAATTTCTACTGGTTCTGCGAGCGTTAGATATACAAAATTATTTGTGGGTAGCTTTTTTAATATTTCCAGATTTCAGATTTTGTACTTAGTTTAGTGGGTAGATTGCAAGAGTTTAAATTTGTAGCATTTGCATTTTCACATCTTAACAAATATTTCATATTTTTGTTAGGTTTAGGTTAATGCTCCATAGCTTGAGTTCTCTTCTTAAGAAATTAGATCCTATTTTTCAGAGCCCATAATTTGAGATTTATGTTGCTAGTTTTCAAAATATCATTAGATTTCAAATTTGCACACTTAATAGTAGTATCAAAGCTTCCATTTATGATTTTCAATTATTATTTCATATTTTAGCACAAATCTCAAGTTTCAAATTTTTAGAGTTTTCTCAGCTATAACAAGAAGTTACTGTTAACAACATAACTATGGAATTAGAGCTGTTAGCTGTAGTAATTTTGGTGTTTAGAGCTAATTTTACCAAAAAAAATGTTTGACAGGGACAATTAGGACCTTTTGTATATGTCCTTCCTTTTTTTTCCTTTTTGTAAGAAATTTATTAAGGATTTATATCAAACATATGGGATTCCTTTTATTTTAGCTTCCTGGCCTAATGGATATCCATTAGACCAAAGTCAACGAGTCTGGTTTCTTTCATTCTTATTTAAATGCCTGACTATAATTGGAGTGTAGACCTTCTTTCTTCAATACAATATTATTAGGTGGTAAGATAACTAATTCTTTGTGCCTCCATAGGTATGATCGACCATGCAAATTCAACTTAATATGGCTTTTTCTGTCTCAGAAGAAAACTGCTACCATGTTGTTGCTAATTGAATTTCACTTTATATTTTTGGGATGAGTACATTGGGCATGTTGAAACTATTTGAATGGATGTTATACTTGCAATTTAGATTTGTACACCCTTATACTTTAAATTAGTTTTTTGAAGTATATTTAATATTGGTGATTAACCATGCAATCAGAAAGGGACTAAATTATCTTTCGAGTGATACCTTGATACAAGAATATACATAGTTGATTCCATAATTAATCTTATGTACACATCCTTTTGTTTTATATAGAACCCTTCTTATTGGCTGAAGAAATATTTATTACTTTAATACTTTGGACTCTAGGTTTAATGCCTACCTCTTGCCATATTCTTCCAAGGCTTAGCCATCTATATATAATCCTAAAAAATTGAGAAATTCCCTACTTTTCTACACTTTTTGCTGAATATTAGTGACCACAACAACCTTGCCCTTTTTCAAAATATAATTTACATATCACATCAAACCAGGTTTTAGCGATAGTAAAAAATGTTGCTTACAAATGGGTCACTAATTTTATGAATAAAATATTAAATTTAATTCTAGCCGTGAGACATTAAACCAAACTTCTTTTTAGTAACCTTATTTCATCCAAAGTGGATGCTGCTACGTACAAGACTTCCTTCTACAATGACACTTCAAAACAATTTTTTTTATTATGTAAAACTTCAATAATGCTTTCACATCAAAGACCTATAGACGTATCCCTTGCACCTCCTTTTGGTGCAAGTGCTAGTAATAATTATGTAATAATTTAAGAATTAAGATAGCCACAAGTTGACTACTCATAATACAACTCTCTTTATTACTTAATTGTTTTACTACATATCTTTCATTGTTCATGCTAAGAACAAGGGTGGGCAAAGATGATGTCACATGGGTTGGTAGATATGATGTCACAAACATTAAATAAGATAAACTTGATATTTATATTTTCCTATATTTCATCCAATAATTAAAATGGGTGAAAACTTCCCTTACCAATGCATTAAAAAACAAGGACAATCCTGATTTTAGTATTTAAACATCCTTCCATTGGGCATAACAAAGATTTACTTATGTTACATCCTAGAAATTATCACACGCTACATTAAAGGAAAACAATTGGCGGATATAATAATTTATATGGTTGCAATGTAATGGAGAGAGAGAGTTGAAACAAATTGGTGAAAATTACAGAGGCGCGGGGATGAAGGTCAGGAAGCTATTGGAACGACTGCAATATGGGAAGCTTCCTCAACGTCCCCTTCGATTGCATTATGGGAAGCTTCTTCTAGTGCGCGAAGAGTCTTAAGAATTCCATAATTTTCTGCTCTTTCCCAAACACCTTCAACAATATTATCCAGTAGACGAGGCACACCACACAGGCGGTGGAATCTAGCTCGCCCCACTGCAAACATTACGAATTGATGGATACATGCGATAAGGCCACATAAATCAATGAACAGCAGAATACCCAAAATGACCCAGGCCAGAGTCCGGTGTTTATGTGCCAATATCGTGTACACTGCAGCCATAAATCCACAAGAGTTGAATACAAAACTAAGGCTGGTCAATATACTGCTGACGGTCATGAACAACATCTTGTCTTCTGTGGTAAGTTCTGAAGCCATCTGCCACATTATACAGACGAAAAGAGATACAAAGAAGGCTATGCAGTCGAAAATGATGAAGAGCTTAAACATATAGTAGCCTAGCAGAATAGGTGTTCATCGGTTTGGATCTTCTTTATCTTGGTACGATCCACCTGGAACCGTGAACACAGCCGTAAATGTCATGGTGGCCAACAATGCTGCCACCACCAGCTCTGAGTTGCGTCTCTCATCGAAGGATTTGTTCACCATTTCCCTCGCTCTCTTGTGCTTTTCTTGGCTCACCTCTGCCGCACAATACATGAATGGCTTGGGACTGCTTTTATAATCTGTCCGCATTTTTATAATCCTGAAAGACTCATAGTACTCTGTCACTTCTCTTGCAACATCCAGCGGCGTTTTGCCCTCGCTATTTAGGGCATGCTTGTTAACTCCTGCCACCCTCAGCAACATATCCACAATCTACGCCAACCAACAATCAAAACCAAAACACATTATTAAATCACAACCACGCTAATTTACTTTCTGACTGAGTGGCTCAACTGTTGATCAAAGGTTCCGAAATTCTACCATTTGGGTTTTTAAAGCTTCGATTATTTATTAAAAAAAAAAAAAAAATTAACTACAGAAAATGCATTTTCTAACCATTTTTCTGGTATATGGGTTGAATCTGTTTGGCTCATCCAGAAGATGACTGAGAAGATGCATAAAGATTTTTAATTGTTTATTTCTTAATTTCTTTGAAGGTTTATATATACATGTAGGTGTATATATACACAAACCTGTGTATAGATACACGTTGTGGAATGAAGGTTTGGAGAAGTCAAGGATTCACGATCCGACAAGATATTAAATTTGGTTTTATAAAAATTAGAATTGAAATTCGAAATTCTAATTCCACCTATTTGGGTGGAAGATGCATATGCCCATTTTAGATCAAAATTGAAATTTTGAAATTCTAATTCCAGTTTTTTTGGATGGACAGAAACATGGAAGAAATAAAACTGAAAATTAGATAATGCTAATTTCAGACATATTCTAGCTACCAAATAAACCGTAAAAGCCATGCATAACATGAAAATGAAAAGCTTGTGCTCAGCTTTAAAAGGGAAATATAAATACTGGTTCAATCTCGGCATACTCTATGCAAGAAACTTAATGATATACTTATCTAACTTTTTCAATACTAACTACCCTACAATGAAAGTGGCATCACAAAATAGAAAACTTACGGGCTCACTTTTGTTCCTTGCTGCAATGTGTAAGGGAGTGTCTCCTTCAACAATTGGCTGGCTGTTAGGCTGGCCATTAAGGTCCGACAGCTCTACCTTTTTAAATGAGAAATCAACAGATACCTTCATATTTGCATCCCGATTACCTTCATTATCACCTCGCTTTATGCCAGGGGCTTCAGCACGTTGATTGATGAGCTCTTTAAGAATTCCACTGTTCTTGATAACTGCACTTTTTTTAATTAAAAATTCAACAATTTTGGCTCGGTTCAATTTCACAGCGAGATGCAGAATCTTTACATCTTTACATAATTTTTGCACGGCCTCCGGTTCATGATCTATCAACTTCTTTACGACATCCAGAAATCCAAACTTTACTGCTATGCATAGCGGAGTTTCTCCCTTGTTATTTTTCATGCTCAAATCAGCCTTACAATCGTCTATCAAGAGTGTCACCAGATCCACACGATATTTCCACACAGCTAAGTGCAGGGCCGTGTCCCCTTGATTGTCTCTTTCGTTCATAAAGTGTGGCAGTTCAAACTTTTTTAACAAATCTGCATTTAAATAATCATGTAATTTAGGATCAGCTTTAAAAATCACACTAAGAAAAAAATTAAGCTTATTAAAAGTAAGTTAACTTTGACTATTTAACACTTTCTGTTTAGGAATCAGTCATTAGTGTGTGAAGTTTGTCAAAAGTAAGTCAACTTGTTTCGGATAGAAAAGGAAGCAGCTAAGTTCCATACAAAATGCTCTATTGACCAAATTTCAAAAACCAGGAAACCTATCTGTTCTTCATGATTTGCATATTTTATGGTCAAAAACCACAAAAAATTTGCAAAAAAATCACTGTGTTTTAGTAAATTTGATAAAAAAAAAGTTTGACCTTTTTAAAGCTTAGCCCGTGTGGAAAATAAGTAAATAATAGATTTAAATTTATAATATAATAGTAGGAAGATAATTACCTCGGTTTCCAGCCAGCACTGCAAGATGTAAACATGTTCTTCCCTCCGGCGTCCTCTTATTCACTAATTTTGTGGGATCGAAGACTCTAAGAGCGAGCAGCATTTTGGCTTGGTCTATATCGCCACTTTCACAAGCTTCAAAAAAGGCCGTTTCAATAGATGCATTCTCCATAATTAAAAAGGCTCGAGGCAATTCAACAAAGAGAGTAGAGCGTGCTTTTCCTTTGCCTCTCCTCTATTTTAAAGATGCTTTCCTCAACTACTAAAACGGTGATTCATTCCAACATTTGAGAATATATTGATGGATTCCAATGCGTATATGGTTTAGGTTTCTTACACGGCAATATGTACGGTAAATTATTCCAATTAATGTACATTCTGAAAGCCGTATTGTGAAAATTTTCCAAATTTTATTTATTATTTACGGTCAAATGGACATTTAGTATGCTGGGTAGATGTTGACCTAAACAAAGTAGGATTTAAGGGACTGTCACACCATCCTATGCTGGATAATGGTGGATGCTAAGGGTGTTGTAGAGCCTTTAAATCAGTTCATTTCAATGCAGTAATGCAACTCTCCAACCCATGGACCACGGGTAGCTCATGTTGTATCCACCATGAGTTGCACGTGGTAAGCTGATTTGTTGAATGCCATTGCCCAATGGAAAAACACATACACATTGGTGAATGTAAATGTATTAGGACATTACAAAATATTTTGACCATACTTTGCAATAATTTCATAACTAAAATATTTGATTATATCATTAATTAATATTGTTATTCACTATTGAAATGCTTCATGTCAATTTTCCAACAAAATGTGAAGGTTAAAGACTTCGTAAGAAATTATACTTATACAATCTATAAAAAAAAAAGTGCATACAAATAAATACAGTGGGCATGTAACTCCTACTGTGCAGAAGCTTCCCGGTGCTTTTGGAGATAAGATTATCAATTACTTAGGTATTAAGAAGAAGACATTTTGTGGGTCATATTTTGTCCCTCTATCCTTTCAAGGTTCGACTACTCCTCTAATGTTCTTTATGCTTGACTACGCTCTAGATACGTCTATGGCCAAAACGGAGAATATTTTGGTTGGTAAAATATTCAGTAGGTGACCTATTGTTGAAGCACTTACGAAGTGGCTAGCCACCTGATAGGCTATTAAAAGGAACATGTTTGTCTTAGGGCTTCTAAAATATTTGTTTTGCTTCTCCTTTTCTCTTTTCAAATACTATCTAAATATAGTTACTATTGGTCCCTAGCTATTAGGTAAAATAGTCTAGTTTTTGTTGGTCCTTAGTTATTAGGTAAAAATAGACTATCTAGTGACTTGTTGAAGCATTTATGAAGTGGGTAGCCACCCGATAGGCTATCAAAAGGAACATTTTGGTCTTAGGGCTTCTAAACTATTTGTTTCACTTCTCCTTTTCTCTTTTCTAAGATTATCTAAATTTAGTTACTGCTAGTCTCTAGTTATTAGATAAAGGGTGCCAGCAAGAAGTTGAGTCCACTTTTTGGCCAAAAAGTGGAACTATTTTTCCTGTTTTTTCAAATTCATCATGTTTGAGATGAATATTTGAAGCACTTAGAGATTGAATCGTAAAAATATTCAGTAGTAGAAGTTGTAGTACTCAAAGTCTATTTTCTAAATATGTAATTTATTTTAATACCCAGATGATAAAATTTCATTTTCAATAGGAATTACAAAAACCCACATTTTAAAAGTCACTGTTTTAGGAACATACTATGCTCGTGTACGACAAGAAAAATTTGACCTAAATGAAACTATTTCTCTCAAACCTTTTGGGATATGGTATGTAACACAACTAAGATTGATGAGAATATTTTTTTGTTGATTATATTTTTTTTTATTAATTTGTTATTAGGCATAATTATTGTTTTTAAAATCTCTCGTGTACGACAAGCATAATTTGACCAAAACATATGATTTTTAAATTATTTTTTAGAAGTGTCTAGAATTGTCTCTAGTTTGATGTCATGTAAATTTTTTTGCGAGAAACTTTCAAATAAAGTATGATCTAAATGGGTTTTTATTTTGTCAAAATATTCCTCTGAAAAAGTCTTCAGATATATGTCTAAAGTCCTTATTTTGTATGGACACTAGTAGAGCCTTCAAGTTGCAGGTCAAACCAGGTCCAAGGCTATGGTTCAACTACCCAAGCCTCTTTCCAAACCAAAAGCCAACAGTAAAAGCGGGCTTGAAATTCAAATTTTTTAGAAATGGGATCTCGTTTATTAAACATTACCCCGTTTACCTTTTTTGAAATTCATAACGTATAAATGAATCGATGGAAGGTTTTGTTTGAAAAATAATATTTTTTCAAAACGGGATCCCATTTTGAAACGGGGTCCTGTTTTGTTTTTCAAAATGGGACCCCGTTTTGAGACGAGATCCTGTTTTGTTTTTCAAATGGGACCCTATTTCTAAAATTTAAGGCTCGGGACCCCAAAGCTAAATGAGACCCCGTTCATTCTAAGTGGGAACCCATTTTGTTGAGTGTGATTTCATGAATTTGGCTAAGTATGAAAGTTCCTAGTTAAGTGGACTCATCTTCTTGCTTCAACCCTAAAAATAGTCTAGTGACCTACAAATGACCGCTTTCTTTACACCTTACTTGGATTAGGATTTTAAGCCTTCCTATAGATTTATAGGATGAAGAGATCATTGTTGGACTATCTAAATCCATTAGATATTTTCCCACGCTAGACAATGTCAATCTATCAAAATATAGCTTTGTTTATGCTAGGTTCTATGTGAGTGTCAAGCCTCATGAGATTCCTACTACCTTAATTATTTTAGAGTCTAGGTTGGAATACTAGGAACACTGAGAGGTGAGGCGAATAAGTTATCTATATAAACAAGAAGATTCTTAATCAATTAAAAACTTTAACTTGATATAATTAATATTTGTAGCAGGTCACTAAATAGAATCAACAACATCAGATAAGATAGGCAATAGATCCAAAAATACTAGTATTACAACATGACACAAGGTTTATAGTGGAAAACCCATAAGGAACTGAAAAAATCCACTTGAAACATGATACCAATTTATGGATAGATGCGATAGTGCTACATAAATCAATAAATAACCGAATACCCAAAATTACCTAGGCCAGAGTCCAATCTTTATTTTCCAATATTGTGTATATTGTAGCCATAAAACCACAAGAGTAGAATCCAAAACTAAGGTAGGTCAATATACTACTAATGGTCATGAACGACCAACCTTAAACATCACACACTAAGGAAAAAAATAAGATTGCAAAAAGTAAGTCAACTTTGACTATTTAACACTTTTTGCCTAGGAATCAATCATTAGTGTCTAATGTTGGGAATATAGTTTAGGTTTCTTACAGGGAAATATGTATGGTAAATTATTCCAATTAACTACATTCTAAAAGTTGTATTGCGGTTTTTTTTTCAAATTTTATTTATTATTTATGGTCAAATGGACATCTAGTATGTTGGATAGATGTTGACCTAAACAAAGTCAGATTTAAGGGACTATCACACCATCCTATTCTGGATAATGGTGGATGTTAATGATGTTGTACTTGTAGTTGTAGAGCCTTTAAATCAGTTCATTTCAATGCAATAATGCAACTCCCTAACCCATGGGCCACGAGTAGCTCATAGTGTATCCACCATGAGCTTCATGTGGTAAGTTGATTTGTTGAATGTCATTGCCCAATGGAAAAACACACACACATTGGTGAATGTATTAACATAAAAAATCTATTAGGACATTACACAATACTTTTGACCTTATCTATTATGCAATAATCATAGCTAAAGTATTTGATTATATCATTAATATTGTTATTCTCTAGTGTTTTATATATCTTTTAGAGCTTCTATTCTATTAATTTTTGTTAGAATAAGATCTTTTGAATAGATTAATATTTTATAATATGATTTTAAAAATCATAAAGATGTTTGATCAATTTATAAATAGTATACTAAATTCATATGAACATTTTGTAAATTCTAAATCTTAACAAATTTCAAAAAAATAAAATCACTCATTATTAAATTTTCTCATTGCAATATTCTAACATTAAATTGATAAGAATAATTAAACCCTTTTATAAATGAAGTATTTTTCAAATCTAAAAGTAGAAAAGAAAAAATATAGTAGCTGATTGAATAATAACAATGTATACTCCATCCAAACTAAAACTTTCCTTTACATGCATTTATTGAAATACTTTATGTTAATTGTCCTACAACATGTGAAGGTTAAAGACTTGGTAAGAAATTATACTTATAAAAAATTGAGTCTCTATAAAAAAAGTTGCATAAAAATTAATATAGTGGGCATGCATCTCCTACTATGCAAAAGCTTCCTGTTGCTATTGGAGATAAGATTATAGGTTATTTAGGTATTATGTTAGCTGATGGGACTTACCTAAGAATCCATTTTGTTGGTACTATTTTGTCCCTCTATCCTGTCAAGCTCCAACTACTCCTCTAATGTCATTTAGGGTTGACTACACTCTAGATAGGTCTTTGGCCAAAACAAAGAATATTTTGGTTGGTAAAATATTCAGTCGATGACCTATTGTTGAAGCACTTATGAAGTGGGTAGCTACTCGATAGGCTATCAAAGGGAACTTGTTGGTCTTAGGGCTTTTGAGAAATTTGTTTTGCTTCTCCTTTCTCTTTTTAAAGAGTATCTAAATAAAGTCACTACTGGTACCTAGTTATTAGTTAAAATAGTCTAGTTATTGTTGGTCCCTAGTTATTAGGGAAAATAGACTATCTAGTGACTTATAGTTGAAGCACTTATGAAGTGGGTAGCCACTCAATAGGCTATCAAAGGGAACATGTTGGTCTTAGGGCTTCCATACTATTTGATTTGCTTCTCCTTTTCTCTTTTCGAAGACTATCTAAATATAGTTATTGTTGGTCCCTAGTTATTAGATAAAAATTGTCTAGTGATCTACAAATGACCCCTTTCTTTACACCTTGGCTTAGGATTTTAAGTCATCCTCTAGATTTCTAGGATGAAGATATCATTGTTGGAATACCCAACTCCATTAGATAGTTTCTCACTCTAGATAATGTAAATCTATCCAAATCTATATTTTTTATGATATGTTCTATGTTAGTGTCAAGCCTCATAAGATTCTTACCACCTTAATTATTTTTGAGTCTAGGTTGTTGGAATGCTAGGATCACTAAGAGGGGGTGTGAATCAATGATCTATCTAAACAAGAAGATTCTTAATCAATTCAAAAATTTGATTCTTGTAATTAATATTTGTAGCATATCACTAAATAGAATAAACAACATCAAATGAGATAGGAAAGAGATCCAAAACACTAGTATTACACCATGACACAAGGTTTATAGTGGAAAACTCATAAGGACCTAAAAATTCACTATAAATATATCTTTTATTAGGCCTTACTATCCAAAATTTAGAGCACCAACTCAAGGAGCAGGTCAACCCTTTACAATCATTAGGATCACCCACTCCAAGGAGCACCATTTACCCTTATACATTTAGGAACACCCATTCTAAGAAGAACCAACCCCTGTACAAAAACTTAGAACACAATATATCAAAGGGTCACTCTATTTTCATCCAGTCCATTTTATAACATTTCTCATTAAAAATGATAGACAAGATTACACCAAACATCCCTTTCAACACTGCATACTCAATATGGTCATTCTGCTTTGTTTCTGCAACAATGACAAAAATGCCTACAAATCACCTTGCAATATAGCTACAAGCACAACATTAGTGTTCTATATTATATCTTCAAATTTGCTAGAAGAAGACATATAACCATTCCAATTTTCTCTAGAAGAAATTCATTATTGTCTTTACCAACCCTTTGTACTCTATTATGGTTAATCTTTTACAACAACAAGAAGTAACATTGTCAATGTACAATTATACATTTAGATCTTCACACTTAACACAAACCCTCATTCCTTATATTGTGTATAAATACCAAACCCTTGAAAGTTTTTTATGATTAGATATTAACACTTCGTAAAATCAGAGACATCATTCAACTTCACTTCCCAATCTATCATATTGATCACACATTACATTTGTACAATCATTCATAAACAAGACAATCTACACTATATCTGTAAGAGTAGCATTAACATCCAATTTTACACCTTCAAAGGCCATCCTCACATATTGGTGTGGTCACATTAAATAAGCTTTCAATGAAACATTTAAATACATATTCTTATCTTTTGCAATACTAAGACACCATACCTAACCCGTACCATATCTTTTTAACAGTTTGTATCATTTCTTTTATCATCTGTAAATGATAAATCTTTTGTATCATACATTTCAAACTTTACAAGACTTGTGACCACTTTACAAAGAACCTTTCCATCTATGTCATTTCTTCATTATATCATCATCTCTGTTCCAATTCACACAATATCAATTTTCAGCAACAACTATGTTAAAATTATATTTTATCTCATTCCCTACAAGTCATGTATCTACGTATTCTCTTCGTATTTGACTCTCATCCTTCATCATCTTTGAAAGAGAATAAACTTCACACAAATACTCTCTGGCAGTTTAACAGATGATAGTTAGAGACAAAAATTATTGACAAACTAATCCAACCGTTATATTTTTAAACAAGTATACAAACACGCATATGATATAACATCCATTAATATTCTTTCAACTGTAGTCGTATTCCCAAAAAATTTAAAAGGCTAAAATTTGAAAATTCTAAGGAATTTTCCCCAATGTGCGTAAAAATGTATTAAATATATTAAATTTTTGTAGATCCTAACTCTTAGCATGAAATTTTTGCAATATTGTTTCTCAAATCTTAACTTTTTGCGATTCCCAACTCCAAATCCTATTTTTTTTATAAAATTTTCTGAAATGCGAACTTTTTGCATCTTTAAATTTTGAACCTCAACTCTTGCATATTTTGGTCAACAACTTAACTTGTATACCTTTTTGGTCAAACCCTTAACATTTTGCATTTTCTAACCACAAAATTTATCTTATTAACCATTTTGGTCTTAAAATCTATTTTTCAAGAAACTCATAACTACCCCGTGGAAAGTCTTGAGAAAATGCATCTTATAGGTGTAGCACTGAAATCATTAACCTTTGCCAACATCCTTTCTATGCATACTTAAATGGAAGTTAGAAACAGGGTATGAGAATCCATCAAATTGATAAGGGCAAAAAGTTTTCATCGAATGTTGTAGTTGTAGCTACCCTGGTAAACTAGCACGTATGCATGAAATGTGAAAGTGTAGACATGGCCCATGAACTATTAAATGAAATGCCTCAAATAAATATGAAATAATGGGCAAATTTTTTATGTCCTCCTATGGAATTAATGGTTCCAGGAAAGGTACATGATGGGCAGAGAGGTATTAGGAATTTTGAAGTCCCATCGTATGAAGGGACCATGATTGAAATGTTGTATACAAAGGAAGATCTTCTTGCACTTCGTTTGAACATTTGGGGATCTCCTTTAACCATCCTACACCCTAACTATCTGATGTTGCTCTTCATGCGGGTCAGGGAGAATTATACTTTGTGATGAAGGCATAGAATGCACGAATGGTGGTGCTAACATGGTTCTTGTTGTAGTTGACCATGGAAAGCCTCTCATAATCATGAATTCTTCTAGAGAAACCAAGAACTCAAGTTGTTTGATAGAATGCCTTAACAGGCGGTATCTCATAGAATGTAATGATTGCAAGATTTATAGTGAATGGATTCGATAGAAAGGCTTTAGAAACTTTTAAGTAGGTAATTGCACCATGTTGTTAGTAATAAAAGTGACCACATGATAAAAAAACACAAATTTTTGCAAAATCTGTGCATGTTATTTGAATTTTGAAATGTGTAGGCTTGGGGAAACCAAGCCTTAAATGGGCAATTAAAAACAATACAAGCTCTTCATAATCTATGTGGGTTATGAAAAACTGAAATTTCTTCATAACCCATACAGGTTGTGAAGAACTATAATTTTTTTGTCATAGCCCATGGCTAAGACCATTTTTCACATGAAAAATGGCTTGAGACTAGCTACAAGGGTCCCAAAATCAACATAACCTGAGCGTGTTCACATCTCATTTGTATTTTTCCAATGTTTAGACCAATTTCCAGCTAGGCTACGTCATTGAATAGGTAAGAACTTGATGTTTTTATTTATTTTTTGTTTGAATTTGAATTGAATTAGCGTTTATTCAATTGATTTTTTTTTTGGATTAATTTGATGTCAGATTCTGAAAATAATCCCCGACAATGAAAGAGACAACAAAAACAACTTTTTTTAATATTTCTGGCTGGCAAATTGGGGTCCAATGCAAGGTTTATAATTATTTTTTGGGCCACGTGGCACCCCACGTGGATGGGTGAAGATATGGTGCACACGTACAGGCATCCCTCTTCTAGTTGTTTCACAATTGCTACTGGCATCAATATTCTATTTAGAGTGTGTTATATATATGGATGCGACGGGAAATTTTTTATTCATTAGAGTATTTTAGAGGCTTAATTTGATGCAAGAGACCTAAGATGCATCCCATTTTAAGCTTTATTCTATTCCCCAACTCATCTAGATGAAGAAAGAATATGGTTATAGAAAAATTAAATTGGATTCTGTAATAGCTAAATCAAATCATTTAGGGTTTTAACCTAATGCTAACTTCAATTTCATATATGGTTTTGACAAATTTCCTTAAATAAAGAGTAGTTTCTCTACTCAGAGAAAATGCACGAATTATAGTTGTAAAGAAATAAAGACAAGAATATTAGGATAACATTCAATAAGACATCTAGATTTATGCAATGAAATTCAATAATAATGTTTTTTTGTTTAATTATAATTTTCACGCATCTACAATAGCTATTACAAATTATATTTGTCTTTCATAGCTATAAAGATATATAATATTTTCCGTGTAACAACTATCATGAAATTTAGAAAAACTGGGAATTTTTACTATAAATAAGGAATAATAGAGTTTTCTTTAAAGACAAATGTAGTTTTAGAAAAAAGATTAGGTTAGATAATATTATATATGATTTTATTTATAGTGTCGTCACAACTTAATAATCTCCACCTTGATACTATTTTACGTAAATACGGAAGAAGGATAATTTTAAAATAGATTTATATCTTGGAGGGAGTTTTTTGAAATCATTATCCCACCTAAATAATTTAGAATTTAAAAAAAATCTATATTCACAATCACACAGTTTCAAAATTGAATTGGGTGGTCAAAAAAAGATTACAATACAGACCTATAATATTCATAGCAAGACAGGTTTTGAAACCAGTAGAGGTCAAAGACTGCACTCGCTCCTCCCTTACCATTTTTATTGCTTCTCAAAATAAATCATTGTTTCTTATTCATACATTTTCTGCAAATCATTATATTTGATTCACTGTATATTATTATTTAAAAAACATAATTAAAATATAATCAAATCACGCAGCTCGAAAAAAATTATGAGGAGAGAAAACATGTTAGGTTAACCCACCACCCGCAAAATGGCAATGAAGCACTTAACTGTCTTCCCTTAGGCCCCGTTTGGTTGGCAGAATTGGGTGCAGGACTTTCGCTTTTGCCCCAAATCCATTGTTTGGTTCCCAAAAATGATATTCTAGTTTTGGAAAAGAAACCCGATTTTGACCCAAAAATGGGCGGCACAATCTTCCCACTCAATAGGTGGAATTCGAAATAAAATTCTGGTTTTTGGTTTTTTTAACCCCAATTTAATAAGTGGTCGGGTCCATAAGAGGAAAAAACAATGCCCATTGCATTTGTGTTGGCTGTTATGCTTTGACACTCGTATTGGAGGAGGCTGCAGAGGAAGTGCAGACATTATTGAAAATGTTCTATCTGCAGCACAAGAAATTGTGCAGTTCCTAGCACGCTCTTTTGAGTGCAGATTTGGGAAACAAAAATTTGACAGAGGCAGAAAACATAGTGGTGTGTTTATGATGAAGGGTGCTCCCCTTAATACCACAAACACATAACAGAAACAAAGAAGCAACAACAATTTGCAAGAACAGAAAATGGGCTTCTTATTATCTCCACAAATGTGGAATTACAAACTTTCAGAATTACAATATGCAAAGCCACANNGGCATTCCCCTTACAATATTCTGTAGGACAAAGCCTCGAATTATTACCCAGATCTACCCAAAACTGCCCTAGACAACACTACGGGCCTTCTTTATATAGGCAATTTCCACCGCCCGAGAAGGTTCCAAAAATTTAGCCCATAGGGCCGACCAAACTTAGAATTATTTTATTTTATAATTTATTACATCATAGTCGGCTCAAAATAACTTTTGAAACTCGAACAAAAATTTTGAAGAAAAAATATTTTCTGCCATTTCAGGTGACCCAACTTCTGAAGACCATAAGTCATCGCCAGTTGACCCGATTGACTATTATGACCCCAATCCGGAAAGGCCACGAAGTGCTCTATAGGCTAAACTAGTGCAAGCACCCATCCCCAAATTTTTGACCTTATCCAAGGCCTCTAAAGCTTTCAAAACTGAGTTCAAAGTTTCTGTACCCTGCTGCCAACACCGAAAACCTTTAATATCTTCAAAACTAGACCTGACCTAGCCATGAAACTTTACTGGCCGGCCGATAAGACTGAGATGAACCTCCACATGTGAAATTAGAACATTCTGAGATCATATGACCAACTTACTAAAAATAGCAAGTTTCCATAAATAGTAGCTTTGCACAAGATAGCCCTTATTGAAAAGCAAACAGAAATATTTTTGGGTGATGCAAGATTGCCCTTACACTCAGGTGTTCAGAGGAAAACCCAAACAGTTAACCTCCTCCCTTATTAGCCATGATGAATCTTCAACAGGTCGTCCTTTCCACTTAACCAAATATTCTTTGTATGTCCTGTTCCTTGTGCTTCTACCAACACGACTGTCCAGTATGTCTTCAATCTCCTTGGTATCTGAACTACTTGCTGGAATACTCCACTGTGCCGCTGTGATCTCATCTTCAAAACCTCCTTCA
>MU223296.1:2565526-2583981 GCA_018584345.1 Thuja plicata | reverse complement strand
TAATAAAGAAAGATATCTTGGCTGTAACACTTGATGAGGTGATCGAAATACCCAAGTGGGATGTATCAACTTTAGATGCTGAAACACTTCAAAAGTTTGGAGTGATGTGTCAAAGAAAAGCCCTACAGGAGAAAATAAGAAAAGCACATAGGGAAGCACAAGCACTTGAAAAAGCTAGGGATATACTACATCAACTTGTTCCTGAGGTAAAAGTTTAAAATGACATATTAGTCATGGAACATATTGGAATTCTTACCAATGCCATCACCACTCAAAGTGTAGATGCAGAGAAGGCAATGGAAGAATGGGCAGAGAAGAAGTATCAACACAAACTAGTTGAGAAGATAAGACAAGAAGTGGCAGAAAATAAGGTAAAGCTCTCTAAATTAGCAAGTCAATTAGAACCAATGATTGCAGAAGCTATTACCTTAGTTCAACAAATGTGCACACTTGAAAATTTCACAAAAGAGAATGGTGAAAAGCTGTCCAAATTAGATTCAGATCTGACAGTAAGTTAAATAACATGGGAAGAAAAACAAGGAAAAGACTTTAGAAAGAAATTACCTCAATCCCAAAGATGAAATCTCTCAAAAATCTTGAGCCAAATCTGAAATAAATCCAATAGATTTTCGGATTTAGGAAAGATAGGGTGGAAAGAGTATATATAGATCACATTCCTAGTCTCTTTCCTTTAATTTTGGATAGTCAATATACATATACAGCCAAGTGGGAAAGAATGAGAGGTAAAATGCAAATAAATAGCAACTATTTTGACTATTTCTCTTGTATATGCAATGAGGAAGAAAAACGGCGTGTAGGGCATAAACACCAACCAAAAAAAAAAAAAAATCCACAAAATGAACAAAGAACTTACCGAAATTAGTTCTTAGGCTGAGAAAATGATTGAAGAGTTTCAAACCCTCCTTCCATGAAGCATTTTCGCAGAAGAAAGAATGGAAAGCGGACTGTTTTGAGCTTATTACATATGTTTTTGTTTTAAACAACATATGTAATGCTCCCAAAAATCAATGCCATAAGGAAAAGCAGCCAAAACATGCTTTGTAAACGCAAACACGTATATGTAAAGCCTCCAAAATTTGACGCCCTTGGAAGACTTTTAAAAATGCTATTTTAAAGTGCATTTATCATATGCAGCTCCCTTCAAAATTGACGCCTAGGAGACATCACTAAAAATGTTGTTTTTAAAACACTTTTGCATGTGTAACTTCCTTCAAAATCGACGCCTTAATGAAACTATTAAAAACGTTGTTTTAAGAGCTGCTTGCACAAAAGGAAACACATGCAATGCTCCCTAAAATCGACGTCCTTGGGAGTTTATTAAAAATGTTGTTTTCAAAGGCTTTTGCATATGTTATTAAAACATGTAATGCTCTCAAAAATCAATGTCATGAGAAGGATAGAGAAATAAAGAAGTAAATACACACTTTTGGAGTGCATTTACATATGACTTCCATGAAGAAAAAGCCACCCAGAGAGTTTAAATACGTTGTTTAAAATATGCAATTGCATATAAAAACAACACCCATAAGGATTAAATACGCTCTTTAGAGGTCCAACTGCATATGTTCAAAATACATAGAATATATATGCATTTATAATTAAAAACAACGTATTTAATAAGAAAAAGACTTAGAGGTGAGTTTTAAAAAGTGTTTTGCATATTGATGATATGCAATGAAGAATAAAAACCACACCTTTAATACCTACGTCTTTAATTTCAAATTAATTTAATATATAACTATAGTGTTTTAATAAAGTAACACAAAATTAGACTATTTTAAAGCTAATTTCATAAAAAGATTAAAAACTATAGTCAAATCAACTCGGAAAGAGTTGAAATTTGAAAATGGACTATAAAATCCACTTAATATATCAAATATAATTTGAACTTGTGCAATTGACTTTGAAAACCCCACCTTTTAAGGATTTTCAAAGAACATGCAGTCAGCCTAGAAAACCCCACCTTTTACATCATAACTTGAGTTATACTACTCTGTTTGATGTTTAAGTTAGCTCAAAATGAGCGTATTTCAAAGGGCTATTGACTCAAGGGAAAATCAAGATTAAAAAAACACAAATAAGAAAGAGAAAAAAACAAAGAAAAGGACTTAAGAACGCATGAAACATGTGTTTACAAACAACTTTTCCGAGATGATGAATTATCTTGATTAACACTTTATCCAGAACATTCAAATCATAGAGGGTACTACTATGAATTGACAAGAAAATTCTGTAGGGTTGCCACAATTTTGTGATCTCAAAATTGAGGACAACAACTGGCTCTAACTGGGGAACGTACCTCATTTGTTCTTAGAAATAATGAGGAATGTAGAATCCAGACCTCTAAGTGCCTTTATCTACTCCATTGGGCTATAGAGTCAGGTGACCAAAAACAAAAAGACTCAAAAAAATCTAAAAATATAAAAAGACTTGGACATTTATGTACAAGGGGTACTTATATGGAGCTTATTCAAAATAATGCTTCAAATGTTGCGCACTATATGACAGTGCAAAAGGAGTTCCATCACGGTAAGCCAATAATAAACTATTTTCTCCAGCTACTTGATGAATTGTGAAAGGACCTCGCCAGAGAGAATCAAATTTACCATGCACACCCTTTGGTTCTCGCCTTTTATCCTAGATTAAGACACGATCACCAACTTGGAATTCTCTTTGCTTAGCTTTTTTGTCAAAAAGCTTCTTGACTTGCTGCTGATGTGTCGTAAGTTGATCCACCACTTGAGTTCTCTGCTCCTCTAACTGGTGTAAGAACATAATTCTTTTATCCAAAGAACTTTCATAAGTTCCTTCTTCAATGGCCTTAGCCAACTTAAGAGCAGGAAGCTCCAAAGTTATGGGAATTTATGAATTTAAACCATAAAGGAGTTGAAATGGTGACATTCCAATAGCTCTCTTAGGTGTAATCTTGTCTACCCAAAAAGCATCAAACAAAGCCTTGTGCCAGGATGTTTGGTTATCATCCACCAGCTTGCGAATGATAGTAACCAAATTTTTGTTACTTGATCAGCCTGACCATTTGCTTGCGGATAATAGTCAGATGAATGTGAAAGAGTAATACCATGTTCAAAACAAAACTGAGTTATCTCTGATGAGGTGAAAACTAAAGCATTGATCGCCACAATTTTATTATGTACCCCAAAGTGAGAAATAATATTCTCCTTCAAGAAAGAACATACTACTGATGATGTTGCATTCTTTACTGGAATTGCTTGCACCCACTTAGTGAAATAATTAGTTGCAGTCAAAACATATGTATTCCTTGCACTAGATACTGGATTGATAGTACCAATGAAATCAAGGCCCCATTGCTGAAATGGTTCCTCAATCACTACAAGCTTCAATGGTAATGTAGCGAGCTTTTATTTTCCTACAAAATGTTGACAACGGTCACACCTGCGTACCCAGCTATATGCATCTTGGAA
The DNA here is from genome assembly GCA_018584345.1 of Thuja plicata. Classification (NCBI taxonomy): domain Eukaryota; kingdom Viridiplantae; phylum Streptophyta; class Pinopsida; order Cupressales; family Cupressaceae; genus Thuja; species Thuja plicata. The sequence continues at coordinate 2,580,517 of MU223296.1, read as the reverse complement.
AAGAGTTGGCTAGTAATATCTTTCTTGCAAAATCTTATGAGCAGTTATAGGTGCTAAAAAATTCCCACCACATGCAAAATCATGAAATGATTTTAGCAATCTACCTTGCTGTGCTTTTTCCACACAACGAAGGAAAATGCCATAAATGGTATGCTTATACAATCCAATGTATAGTCTGGATAGACTAATACTAGTGCTTAAGCAATTCCTTCTTTAATTTCTTTGAAAGCAGCCTTTCCTTTAGCACTCCAGTGAAATACTGACGCTCTTTCATCATATTTGAAATATGACGAGTCTTCTCTTCGAAGTCTGGAACAAACCTTCGTAGGAAATTCACCTTTCCAAAGAAAGAATGAACAACAGTTTTTCTCGTAGGTAATGACAAAATTTGAATAGACTTGACTCGTTTAGGATAAATCTTTATTCCTTCTTTGGACATAATATATCCAAGAAGTTTACCTTCTGTAACCCCAAAAATTGACTTTTTAGGATTGAGAGAGATCCCATGCCTTCGACATCTTTCAAGAAGTTTTCGAAGATGAATCAAATGATCAGAACACTGCTTTGAAAAGATAGTTAAGTCATCGACACGATAAACATATCCTTGATATCATGAAATGCTAGATCCATGGCGCGTTGAAAAGTTGCACCAACATTTATCAATCCAAGAGGCATTCAGTTGTAAGAAAAACTACCCCATGGTGTCATAAAAGATGTTTTATATTGATATTCTTCTCTTACCTCAATTTGGTTGTAACTAGAAAAACCGTTGAGCATGGACAACACATGGGATCTAGTCACTGTTTGCAATATGTGATCCATTATTGGAAATTAATAATTTTCCTTCAAGGATGCTTGATTTAGATTACGAAAATCCACACAAATGCGGATCTCACCATTCTTCTTACAAATTGGAACAATATTGGATACCCAAGTTGAGTGTTGTATTGGGAAGATGATCCTTGCATCCAACATCTTCTGAATTTTAGATAAAATAGTGCCCGAGATCTTGGGATTATACTATCATTGCTTTTGCCTGAATGGAGCAACTCTAGTCTTCAAAGGAATATCATGTTGTACTACTTTTGGGCAGAAAGACTTCAAGTCTTCATAAAAGTAAGCTAGTACATCAATGTATTCAGACAAGTGAAGGATGGATTGATGCGTCTCTTCTGGTGTACAACATTTACCAATATTGACAAACTTAGGATCAATTTTCGTATTCATGTTATACCTTTCATATTCCATGACGGAGCTTGATCCAACTTCTTGCTGATTTTTGACATAACGATCATGCTTATCAAACATCCTTTCCAGGGAAACTAACCCTTTAGGAATTTTATTTCCTTTTAACTAAATGATTTCTTCTCCTGTTTCAGGATTCTTTCTGGACATATCTTCTCGGGGAGGAGAACTACTTCCTTCAAAGAACAATTCATCATAATTATCCTTTGTTTCCAGAAAGTTGATAATTTTTTGATCATCATTGAACACTTGCCAATGATCTAAATTATTAGAAACACTCAAATGATAAACCAAATGAATAGTTTATCTATCCTATTTGAATTCCTCAAAAGGTATACAACAAGTTGCCAAAATTACAAGTGAATAAGCTTTATCATTGATCTCTCTGGGGATTGCGGAGATATTGAAAGCATCAAACAAATCTATGTAATCCCACACCAAATTTCTATAATGCTTGAGTCACTCATTTCTGGTTTAATACTGGTTTTTCACTTGATACACCACGAGCTCAGCATCACCTTTGGCATGTAAATTCTTGATCCCTCTATTCTGTGCAGCATCAATACCTAGAAGTAATGCTTCATATTCAGCAGTATTGTTGGTGTTGTTAAACTGCAGCTTATAGGAATATAGAAACTTCTCCCCTTGGGGAGAAATTAAAACAACCCCAGCTCTTGAACCAGTTACTGCGCAACTGCCATCAAACATGAGTATCCATACCTCATTAGAATCAATTGTATCAGGAAACCTAAAAGCAGTTGGATCAATATTAGATGACCTTGGAGGTATAGCTTTTTCAACCATTGTAAAAGATTTTTTTGAATCCCCTGGTGAAGTAGGTGTTTCATCTGAAACTTTCTCTTCCTTAGCATCTGCAAATTTATCTTCATCTGTTAAGGAAGTTGATTCTTTAGATTGATAATCTTCAGCAAACTCTGAGACTTCAGAGCTATGAAGATAATAGTTTCCCATGCCAGCCAATTCAAAATAATCTAAGAGTGAGGATCATCTGATTTTACCACTATATACTTTTTCTCCCTTTCTAGAAGTAGTTTTTGTATAACTCCTTTAACTAGAATTTGTGCTTCAGACATATCCATGCTCAGTTGTCCTCCTACATCTTTACAGAAATTTTGACCAAGCAACATGCCATAGGAAGCAGGAACATTAGCGACCAAAATGGTCATTTTAATCTTCTTTTCTGGGATGGAAGGGAATGCAAACTGAGCATCCTTAATTTTCCCTTTCAATGGTACTTGTTTATTCTCCATGGAATAACAGTTACCAAAGGATTTTGTCAAAGTTAAACCTAAAGCATTAGCAACCTTAGCAGGCATAACATTATCTGAGGCCCCATAATCAATGACACAATTGCTTAACTTATAACTATTAATCAGCAGGGAAATATAAAAAGGCTCTATCTTTCCTGGATCGAATGAAGGAATCATTACCAAGTTATTTGGAAGATTCTTTGGTCTAGAACAACAACATAAGTTTGCACGGGTTGAGATTCTTTGACAAAGTTATTAAGCCTTTCTAGCTGATCCAAATATGCTTGTAAATATTCTACTTCAGACATTTATATCTTAGTCTTCTTGGCATGGTCTATGATATCAAAAGATTGGAATGAACTTGCCAAGGATGTAGGAGAAATGTATGTTTGGTTCTTAGGATTAGACACACTAGGTTTCAGTACATTAGTAGATACTGACTGAGGGGTAAAACTTACTTGGCTATTTTTAGGAAGAATAGGGAGAGGGTTTCCTCTTTTGGAAATAGCAATGGGCACCTGGGTACCTTGATTTGATTTATCTTCTTCTTCCTTCTATCGTGCCATCTTTGTTTGAGATCGCATCATAATTGCATAGGCCTAAGAAAAATCTTCCTCTGGATCAGTACCATCATAATGTACATACCCAATATTAGAGTCGCCAGCTACTTCTTGATCTTCACCATAAGGGACATCATTCTCCTCCACAGGATAATCATCTAGCAATACACTAGCTTGATCATTTTCATAATACCTCGTGGCTGACCTGCCTGGCGGAGCTTCAAGAGAAAGCCTCTCTGGAGGAGGGGGAAGATTTGCTTGATTCTTTGCTACATAAGTATGAGCAGCATTAGGAAATGTTCTTCATGGAATGTCCTTATATGGGGCAGCAAATTATCCTTGTGAAAGATTATTTTTAAGTGCTAGCACTTCATTTGCTAGTTTTTGAACCATTGGATCTATACTACTTGAAGTAGATGCATCATTATAGGAATTTCCATTTGAAAAAATCCCTCTTGTCTTATCTTTTTGGATCTTTCCAGCCATGATAAGATCATCTTTGATCTCTATTGCTAGAGTTTGAGCATTGGCAACTGCATATTGATGAATAAACACTTTAAAATCTCAGGAGTGGGCCGTGAAGCAGTAGGAATTCTATTTTCCAACTTGTTGAACTTATAAATGAACTCACACATTCCTTCTTGTGCATCTTTATTCATTTGAGTTAATTAAGTGAGCAAAGCATTCTCATCTTCTGTAGGCTTGAAACGTTCTTCAAACTTGGTATGGAGTGAATCCCAACTTGTAATAGAACTGGTAGCAATATTGAAGAACCAATCAGAAGCAATGCCTATCAAAGACTCCACAAAAAGCCTCACTGACACATCTTCATGGTCCACTCTGAGTACACCACATGGAATGTAGAAAGCCTTAATATGTTTTTCGAGATGTTAATTTCCATCTCCATAGAACTTGGGAAAGTTCTTACAAGATCCTTGGGGAAGAGTGTGTACGAGTGGAGTAAGGTCAAGAGGACCAAAAGCTGTTCCCCATGGACCAGCAACCATTAAAGAAAAAAGTGGAGTAGATTGAACTAATGGTTTGAAAAATAAAGAATTTTCTTCATTAGGAACAAAACTCTTTTTCTTTGATGGTGGGTAACTGGTAGTCCAGGTGAGTGGTGATGTAGGAGCTAGAAGAACAAGCCTAGCCTACTGAGCCCAACTTGGTACAAATTTTGATGATTCACCCTTCCTCCGTCATTGATACTGCTTGATTCCTTCTAGTTTGAATCACTTAGACCAACTCACAAGTAATCACTTTTGAAAATATTTTTGGATGGAACCTCACTTATTTCCCTCCTATAGAATAAACGGTTAATCTTTTTCTCTTATTTCAAAAAAAGATTGCAAAGTGAAATTGGTAACAAAAACTTATAATTCCAACAAAAGATAAAGAAGCAAAGTGTCCATTAAAGGCACAAATTCCTCCATTGCTTCTCTGGGATGAGAAACTCAAATAGAATCTCAAAGTCTTCTTAAGTGAACTTCTTATCAACCTTGTAAAAATAGTATTTCAGATCCCCAGTAGAGTCGCCAAAAACTATTGGCTAAAAGTTTTGTAAGCTACTAAGACTACACCTTACAAAATTGTAACTTTAGGCAATGGTATCATGAGATAAATCTCTCCTCTCAGCAATAGGGGAGGATCCCTTCTTACCATAGGTGGCTTCAGCAGGATTTCCACTAAATTTGAATAAGGGTGATACTTCTAATCCTTTCCTCTTTCTTCAAGAAAAGATTCACAAATAAAGAAAACTTATTAACCCTACAAAGATCATGTACTGCTATGATAAAACTAGCGACTTAGAAATTGATGTAAGGACAACTCCTAGGGAAGAAATTATAAATATATTTTCCAAATTAAAACAAGGGCCCAAAGTCTCTTGTAATTAATCCTATTTTGAGATAATAAGAACTAATAGTGAGGCCCAAAGGCTCTCACTAATAATTTTGAAATTAAAAGAAAAATACTCAAAATTGAAGCTAAAAGTCTTCAGTTCCCAGTATTCATAGCCACTACTATTAAAAAAATTATCCTCCTGTAGCTCAAAGTCTCTCAAAGGGTGAATTGAAACCGCCAATGATTCACACAAGTTTAGCTTATGAAATGAATTCAAGAAAGATTGAACAATGCAACATAAGAACAGACCATTCAATCCAAAGACTCGCAACACAAAGCTTGGAAAATCTTGTCACTTTTATTCACTTTTGACAATTCGTACAATGAAACAAAATTTTTTCACCACACAAGTTCTCAAGTATAACCTTTCTTGCTAAAACAAAAGATGAAACTATTTACAATGAGCTCTCTCCTTTATATAGGAAAATAGAAGAGAGAAAAATGGAGAGAAAAGGGGAAACCCTTAACCACTTTGACTTATTCAAACCTTATCCCTAACTAACTAACTTTGACTTATTCAATGTTGCAAGCCTTAATGTACTACATGTAATCTTTCAAAAACATTCTACAAAACAAAGAAAAAATGTCTAGACACTTAGAAAGCAACATAAGAGGGTATTCACATAAGCCTTGAACTTGCAAAGAGACTCATGTATCATGGTTGGATCAGATGCACATGTATGCTAAGCAATCGCAGTAACCTGGCATAAAACATGAGACTTGGTATAACCGGTTACTTGACTCTTAAGATGATTCAAAGATATATTACATTCCATGAACCAATAAAAAATAGTGGGACTAAAATCATCTGCATCCAAGTGAAGATGAATCATCTCTGAGAACCGTGTCATCACAATTTTTTCTTCAATAATCTCACCATCTTCAGTAGAAACTTCACAAGATAATTTATTGAACTCCTTTATCAACTAACATTCTTGTTCATTCCATGAGTTCAAAACTGTTTGTCAATCTATAACCAATTTACTCAAGACTCTCTCCTTATTGATCACTAAATAAAGAGACTCAAAATATCCATCAATAGAAGAAATGATTTTAGATTGGCACAACGTCTTGAGATTAAATTCCTCCATAGTTCTCCAAACATTGATCTTCATTCAAAACTTTCAGCCATTGATGGAAAGATGAAATAAGTTCCCTTATCACATTGACGGTTAAGCGTACATGCCTCAAGACCTTATATGACTCTTCAATCACCTGCATGCCTTGCATTTCTATTTGTGCACACCACTCATTAAATGATTTTGCCTTTTTACGACAATTCTCATAACCTTCAGGGCATGATACTGAAATAGGAGCAACATTCTTAGAATTATTCATCATATCTATGACTTCAAGAAGGCGTGCATTATCCTCTTTCAGCTTGTACTTCTTCCCCCATACCTTTTCATTCCTTTGTGTAAGTTGAGTAACTACATTCTAAGCATCTTGTTGACAACCCAAATGTGTCTATTTACCAAGTTCTGCCCTTGTAATTTTATAATCAGAGGGCTGCCCATCTTCTGTAGACTTATCAAACAAAGGCTCAACAATTTTAGCGTACTTGGCTTTTCCTTCCACAATGATCCTTGACACCATTTTATCCTTCTTGTTCTTTGGAGATTTTGGCTTGAAAACTTGTTTGGAATCAAAGTCCTCCATTGGAATCTCTTCTTTCTTCCTCTTTTGAGTTATGGCACTGAGCCAAGAAGGAAAAGAAAAAGAAGAAGACATTGTTGTTGTTGATGTAATAGCTATAGTAGTAACTGGATCAGCCTGCGCAACTGTAGCCACAAGAGGAGGAGCCTATGTTAAGACTACCACAGTAGTAGGGCTGCTATGAGTGACCTTAGACATAAACTGCCTCAATTGAACATAAGTAGTATCAAGTGCTGTCATAGAAGAAATGGCCATAGAAGGAATAGTCATAGAGTATGCATAAAAAAAAATCTCAAAGCTATGATAAGAATCCTAGGAATAATAATAGGTCCAGCTGATGAGATAGGAAAAGTAGGTGTCACTAAAACTAAATCCATAGGAGGAACCTATTCCGTAGTAAATTCATCTGCAGCTATACCCAAAGGTGAATTAGGGCACTCATCTTCTGATGGTACAAAATCATGAATCCCTATGCTAACTAATATGCCCATAGGAGGAGGTACATCAGGTGAAGATACCTTATGTGAATCAGGCATCTCATCATCACTAGATACTACTTGAACCCTTTTCAGGTTCTATGCTTTTGACCTCAAGAACTCTTTCGATATCTTTACCTCCCTTGATGGTAAGCTTAGGAAGAGTAGGCATGATGGGAATGATTGGATTGTATGCTGAAGAAGATGTGCCATCTTTAGTCCTTCCTTCAATTTTTGATCTCTTACCAATAAGACCACCATGATCAAAGTATTTTCCCGATCTTATCTTGATACTTTTCAGTCCCCTTCTTTTCAGACAAACGTTAGTATTTACAAGAATATACTGAAAATGATCCCACACAGAAAAATTCTCTTTCCCTTACCAAAATGGAGACAAAATAGGCAAGTCTTCAACGTGATTGCAAGTATAATTAGGTTCAAGAATGTCACCATCATCTTCAACCCCCCGAGGAATGTATGCAAGGTTGAAGTCAATAATCTATTTTATTGATATGTGACAGTAATCTATTCTCCGTATGTCTACTTCGGTATGAAGATCAGTCCATATGTCCTCTAATCTATACACATGTACAAACTGCCTCCTCATCTTATCATTGAGCAGTCGCTAGTTGAAATGACTCCTAGCCATGAATTTCTTCAAAGTGATCCTTTGAAGCTCATACTCCATGTTTTTAGCCTTTGGAACTGTATCTATGGAGTATCCTCCAATATTCAGCGTGTTTCATGAGGAAATCCCCACACCTGGCCTGTGTAATGTATTCTGATGCATTTGGACAGCCATGAGTTTCCTAGCCAACTCCATAAGAATAATCTTATCCGTCGGGTACCTTGGGAGTGTATGTGGCTCACCTTTGAAGTAACCCACTCTCATGTAAATGAAATTATGAAATTGAAAGAAAAGGTAGCCATACTCGTTCACTTTAACCCACACCTCATTTGACACATGCTTGTTAGGAAGGCTCTTATCAAACCAGAACATAAAATGTCCATATAAAGCATCTTGTATCCTGCGGTAATGAGAGCGACTAACCTTCAACACAAGCTGAGGAAAATATTCCCAAATAGGAACTAGTGATCTGTCCCCTTTAGTGGACAATCTAGAGAAAGAGCTAAGAGAGACAACAATGTACACAAGGTATGAATTCATGTAAAAAGTACCAGTGTTGACAACTTGAGAAAGCTTCTCACACAACATGTAACTAATCATTTCTCCCCAAAATATCTTTCTCTTAGACTGGATAATAAGAGAGATGTATTTGTACATCCATGGCTCAAAGATGTTTGATGTCTTTAACCCTACAAGGTAGCTGAATAAAGTGATGAGGTCATGAATCTCCTCCTTGAACTCAGTGCGACAGACTCCTTTTGGCCATCTTGCAAAATTTGGCATTTTATTAAGCAGCCAATTTTCATTAATAAACTTTGTCCACGAAGGAGTATCCTCATTCCACCTGTCAAGAGTTTTTTTTTTGGTGATATCAGCAGTGACAAGACTCAATGGCACCTGGAAGATTCTATCCACAGTCTTTGGATCAAGACTAACAATAGTCTTACCATCTTGATCTTTAATGGTTCTAGAAGATGAATCAAAGTTCTTCACACATGCAGGCATGAACTCTGGCTCAAGGGAAGCCAATGGGAAAGTGGAGACCAAGTGAATACCACTCTTCTTGATGGATACCATATCTTCTATGACCGCAGAATCAAAAAGTTCATATGTTAAATATCAGTGTCTCTGAATTCCTTATAGTAAGAAATAACCTATGAAGGTGGGACAGAATTATGATATGAATTATAATGGTATTTTGTCTTCTTCTTTTCTTTTTCTTTAGCGAGTGTGATCCCTTCAGACATAGCAATTTTATGAGACCGAGCAGCTGTGACATAAAAACTCCACAAAGTAAGAACATCTTCTTGAGAAGGATCCATCTGAAAATTTCTTAAAATGATGAATGGTGTATGGAGATGCCTGATTTTCTTTGAGACATGGATCAATTTCAACTCAAACAGAACTCAAGAATGAGTTTCTTGTGGTTAATTACATATGAATGATAGGAAGGCAAATGAATGGATGGATATTACTTGTTTTATAATGAAGTTTGGAATTGACCACCATTACGAGTTTTATGTCATATGGCAGTGGTAGGGACAACAACTTAAGCAAGTGAATATTTTGGAAAATAGCACATGTATTAACTTGCATTGGATTTGTTTCTTTCTTCACCCTAGAACGGGGTTTTCAACCCTGACTGCATTTGCAAGTAATATGAAATTATTGCATATGCATCTTGAGAATAGAAGATAGAAGTAGAAGAAGCATGAATTCAATCACATGTAAATAATAAATGAAAGCTTTACATGTAAGTTAAATAACTTGGGAAGAAAAACAAGGAAAAGAGTTTAGAAAGAAATTACCTCAATCCCCAAGATGAAATCTCTAAAATCTTGAGCCAAATCTGAAATAAATCTAATAGATTTTGAGATTTAGGAAAGATTGGGTGAAAAAAGTATATATAGATCACATTCCTAGTCTCTTTCCTTTAATTTTGGATAGTCAATATGCATATACAACCAAGTGGGAAAGAATGAAAGATAAAATGCAAAGAAATAGCAACCATTTTGACTATTTCTCTTGTATATGCAATGAGGAAGAAAAATGGTGTCTAGGGCATAAACACCAACCAAAACAATAAAATAAATCATCAAAATGAAAAAAGAACTTACCGAATTCAGTTCCTAGGCTGAGAAAATGATTGAAGATATTCAAACCCTCCTTCCATGAAGCATTTTCGCAGAAGAAAGAATGGAAAGCGGATTGTTTTGAGCTTATTACATATTTTTTTGATTTAAACAACATATGTAATGCTCCCAAAAATCGACGCCATAAGGAAAAGCAGCCAAAACATGCTTTGTAAATGCAAAAATGTATATGTAAAGCCTCCAAAATTTGACGCCCTTGGAAGACTTTTAAAAATGTTGTTTTAAAGAGAATTTATCATATGCAACTCCCTTGAAAATCGACGCCTAGGAGAGATCATTAAAAATGTTGTTTTTAAAACACTTTTGCATGTGTAACTTCCTTCAAAATCGACACCTTAAGGAAACTATTAAAAACGTTGTTTTAAGAGCTACTTGCACAAAAGGAAACACATGCAATGCTCCCTAAAATCAACATCCTTGGGAGTTTATTAAAAATGTTGTTTTCAAAGGCTTTTGCATATGTTATTAAAACATGTAATGCTCTCAAAAATGGACGTCGTGAGAAGGATAGAGAAATAAAGAAGTAAATATGCACTTTTGGAGTGCATTTACATATGACTTCCATGAAGAAAAAGCCACCCGGAGAGTTTAAATTCATTGTTTTAAATATGCAATTGCATATAAAAACAACACCCATAAGGATTAAATACGCTCTTTAGAGGTTCAACTGCATATGTTCAAAATACATAGAATATATATGCATTTACAATTTAAAAAAATGTATTTAATAAGAAAAAGACTTAGAGGTGAGTTTTAAAAAGTGTTTTGCATATTGATGGATATGCAATGAAGAATAAAAACCACACCTTTAATAATTAAGTCTTTAATTTTAAATTAATTTAATATATAACTATAGTGTTTTGATAAATTAACATGAAATTAGACTATTTTAAAGCTAATTTCATAAAAACATTAAAAACTATAGTCAAATCAACTCGAAATGAGTTGAAATTTGAAAATGGACTATAAAATCCACTTAATATATCAAATATAATTCAAACTCGTGCAATTGACTTTGAAAACCCCACCTTTTAAGGATTTTCAAAGAATATGCAGTCTGTCTGAATAACCCCACCTTTTACATCATAACTTGAGTTATACTACGTTTAATGTCTAAGTTAGCTCAAAACGAGCGTATTTCAAAGGGCTATCAACTCAAGGGAAAATCAAGATTAAAAAAATGCAAATAAGAAAGAGAAAAAAAAAATAAAAGGGCTTAAGAATGCATGAAACGTGTGTTTACAAACAAATTTTTCGGGATGATGAATTATCTTTGTGAACACTTTATCCAGAACATTCAAATCATAGAGGATACTACTATGAATTGACAAGAAAATTCCATAGGGTTGCCACAATTTTGTGATCTCAAAATTGAGGACAACAGCTAGCTCTAACTGGGGAATGTACCTTGTTTGTTCTTAGAAAAAATGAGGAATGTACAATCCAGATCTCTAAGTGCCTTTATCTACTCCATTGGGCTATAGAGTCAGGCGACCAAAAACAAAAAGACTCAAAAAACCTAAAAATCTAGAAAAAGACTTGGATATTTCTATACAAGGGGTACATATCTGGAGCTTATTCAAAATAATGCTTCAAATGTTGTGCACTATATGGCAGTGCAAAATGAGTTCCATCATGGTAAGCCAACAAGAAACTATTTTCTCCAGCTACTTGATGAATTGTGAAAGGACCTCGCCAGGGAGAATCAAATTTACCATGCATACCCTTTGGTTCTCACCTTTTATCCCAGAGTAGGACACAATCAGCAACTTGTAATTTTCCCTTCTTAGCTTTTTTTTTAAAAAAGCTTCTTAACTTGTTGCTGATGTGCCATAAGTCGATCCACCACTTGAGTTATCTACTCCTCTAACTGGTGTAAGAACATAATTCTTTTATCCAAAGAACTTTCATAAGTTCCTTCTTCAATGGCCTTAGCCAACTTAAGAGAAGGAAGCTCAAAAGTTATGGGAATTTCTGAATTTAAACCATAAAGGAGTTGAAATGGTGACATTCCAATAGCTCTCTTAGGTGTAATCCTGTCTTCCCACAAAGCATCAAACAAAGCCTTGTGCCAGGACCTTTGGTTATCATCCACCAGCTTGCGAATGATAGTAACCATATTTTTGTTACTTGATTCAGCCTAACCATTTCCTTGTGGATAATAGTCAGATGAATGTGAAAGAGTAATACCATGTTCAAAAAAAAACTGAGTTATCTCTGATGACGAGAAAACTGAAGCATTGTCTGCCACAACTTTATAAGGTACCCCAAAGCGAGAAATAATATTCTCCTTCAAGAATGAACATACTACTGTTGATGTTGCATTCCTTACTAGAATTGCTTCCACCCACTTAGTGAAAAAATTAGTTGCGGTCAAAACATATGTATGCCCTACACTAGATACTGGATTGATAGTACCAATGAAATCAAGATCCCATTGCTAAAATGGTTCCTCAATCACTACATGCTTCAATGGTAATGTAGCGAGCTTTTGTTTTCCTATAAACTATTGAAAATGGTCACATCTACGTACCAACTATATGCATCTTGGAAAAGAGTTGGCTAGTAATATCTTGCTCGCAAAATCTTATGAGTAGTTACAGGTGCTAAAAAATTCCCACTACATGCCAAATCATGAAATGATTTTAGCAATCTATCTTGCTGTGCTTTGTCCACACAATGAAGGCAAATGCCATCAATGGTATGCTTATACAATCCACTGTCCCAAAGAACAAAGTGAACATCTCTCAACTTTAAACTCCTTTGTTTATAAGTCAAATGTGCCAAACATTCACCATATGTAAGAAAGTATGCAATATCTGAATACCATTCATCAGTTGTACTTATAAACAAGACTCTTGGAAAATCTTCAGGAGTTACCTCTTCAGGTTCATTTTTAGCCACAAGTTGACACAAACCTTTACCACGAACTAACTTAGTTGGTTTGATCTCAATATCATATTCTTGAATCTTGGCAATCCAATTGCCTCTCTTTGTCCCAAACTCATGCTGCATGAAAATTGACTTAATTGTTGTATCAAGAACCAGAACTTCAACATGTGAGTTGAGAATGTAAAATCTAAAGTATTTGACTGCCTTTACAACTGCAAAATAATTTTTCTCCATCAGTGAATACTTCAACTCATGTGACTTAAGAGGACAACTCATGAATGCAATGGGAGATTCTATATTTTTAGTGTTCTTTTGCATGAGAATAGCTGACATAGTATGCTCAGAAGCATAACTATACATGATAAATTCCTTAGTATAGTCTAGACAGATTAATACTGGTGCTTGAGCAATTGCTTCTTTAATTTATTTGAAAGCAACCTTTCCTTTAGCACTCCAGCGAAATACTGACGCTCCTTTCATCATATTTGAAATATGATGAGTCTTCTCTGCGAAGTCTGGAACAAACCTTCGTAGGAAATTCACCTTTCCAAAGAAAGAATGAACAATAGTTTTTCTTGTAGGTAATGACAAACTTTGAATAGACTTGACCCATTTAGGATCAATCTTTATTCCTTCTTTGGACACAATATATCTAAGAAGTTTACCTTCTATAACCCCAAAAGTTGAATTTTTATTATTGAGAGAGATCCCATGCCTTCAACAACTTTCAAGAACTTGCTGAAGATGAATCAAATGATCAGAAAACTGCTTTGAAAAGATAGTTAAGTCATCAAAATATACCACGATAAACTTATCCTTGATATCATGAAATGCTAGATCTATGGCACACTGAAAAGTTGCACCAATATTTATCAACCCAAAAGGCATTTGGTTGTAAGAAAAAGAACCCCATGGTGTAGTAAAAGTTGTTTTATATTGATCTTCTTCTCTTACCTCAATTTGGTTGTAAGCAAAAAACCATCAAGCATGGACACCATCTGGGACCCAGTCACTATTTGCAATACGTGATCCATTATTAGCAATGAATAATTGTTCTTCAAGGACGCCTGATTTAGATTACAAAAATCCACACAAATGTGGATCTCACCATTCTTCTTATGAACTGGAACAATATTGGCCACCCAAGTTGAGTGTTGTATTGGGAAGATGATCCTTGTGTCCAACATCTTCTGAATTTTAGATAAAATAGTGCCCGAGATCTTGGGATTATACTGTCGCTACTTCTACCTAAATGGAGCAACTCCAGTCTTCAAAGGAATATCATTGTAGGATTTGAGAAATACAAATCCACAGAATGCCAAGAATACCTGCATGCAAATAACCTGTTACAAGAGAGAAGCAGAAGGAGGAAAAAGCAGAACTCAGAAGTTACTCAAAAAGTGAGAGAAAAATTATAATCTGAATTAATTAAAAAAGAATTACAAGGTTCAACCTATAAAGGTGAACAAAACCCTAAAGCCTAAAAAAGCTAGGTTGCACATTAATAATTAATAAAAGAATTAATTATTGATGCACTTAAGAGAAAGCTTAAGCACTAAAGAGTAATAACTTAATTAATTAAATCAACATGATTTAATTAATAAGAAAACTAATGATTACTCTAACACCCCCCCTTAAGCTAAGTGCAAGGGGTAAGCTAACCTAGCATAGCTATGAAAGAAGGAAAAAGGGTCCCGGCAACAAGGCTTGATCAGGTACCCAATACAAGGAAAACTCTGTAAACCGGAGAAAAAGAAGAAAACTCAGTGGGAAAAACCCCTCTCCAAAAAGAGATAGAAAAAAGAAGAAAATAAATGGCTCAAGAGACTCTCTCAAGACCATAAGTACAACTAGCCCCCCCATGAGAGAGGGATGAGAAACCAAAGTCCCCCCATAATGAAGAAACTCCTATCACAATGGTAGATTCCTGATGTAGAATCCAAAAGGAGATCCTGAAGCAGCAAATGATATTCCTCCCCTTGGGAAGAAATGAATACAAAGGATGATGTCAAAGAAACCCTATGAAGAGTGATGAACCAATCTATCTCAGGATGTGTGCCTTGATCGGATGCTGAAGAATTTCTCTATCTGAACTGAAACAAATGATGCCAAATCCAAACTGATGTGGAGAATCCTGAAATGCAACCACTGAATGCACGGATAATGGTGGGCGAACAGTAATAACCTGACTGTCAAGGTAGAGGAGAT
>MU223296.1:2522631-2547482 GCA_018584345.1 Thuja plicata | reverse complement strand
ATTATACATTTCATAATCTGATAAATTCATTGAAAGATTCATGTACACTTTGGTGTAATTTGTTGATGTAAAAGAATCAGAAAAAGAGAGAAGAAGAGAACTATATCCTGCTTTATGTTTTCAACTTGGAGTTGAACTTTTGATTCATGATTTGTATTGTAACAGAGACGATCCTCTGATTTTTATCTCATTTTTCAGTTTGGAAGTTGGTGCTTCTTATATTTTTGAAGTTGGTGCTTCAGGTGTAAGGGATTGGTGTTCCTTGAAATCGGTGTTTCTAAAACAGGGTGTTGGTGCTTCCCAGAGTTGTAGCTCTATAAGATTTGCCCAAGAGGCCAATAAAATTTCAGATTCAAAGTGGTTTTTTACCCTAAGGGGTTTTCCACTATAAATATTGTGTAATGTGTTCTTCTTGCATTTCTTGTTCTTATTTCATAACTTCATATTATATTTATAAAAGTGAAAAGATTGAAAAGTTAAAAAGAACAAGTTTCAAGTAACCACTGATTCACCCCCCCTCTCAGTGGTGTTTGTATTCCAACAACAATTGCATATAAAAACAACACCCATAAGGATTAAATACGCTCTTTAGAGGTTCAACTGCATATGTCCAAAATACATAGAATATATATGCATTTACAATTAAAAACAACGTATTTAATAAGAAAAAGACTTAGAGGCTCGTTTTAAAAAGTGTTTTGCATATTGATGATATGCAATGAAGAATAAAAACCACACCTTTAATACTTAAGTCTTTAATTTCAAATTAATTTAATATATAACTATAGTTTTTTATTAAAGTAACACGAAATTAGACTATTTTAAAGCTAATTTCATAAAAAACATTAAAAACTATAGTCAAATCAACTCGAAATGAGTGTAAATTTGAAAATGGACTATAAAATCCACTTAATATATCAAATATAATTTGAATTCGTGCAATTGACTTGAAAAACCCCACCTTTTAAGGATTTTCAAAGAATATATAGTCAGCCTAAAAAACCCCACCTTTTACATCATAACTTGAGTTATACTACTCCATTTGATGTCTAAGTTAGCTCTAAATGAGTGTATTTCAAAGGGCTATCGAATCATGGGAAAATAAAGATTAAAAAATGCAAATAAGGAAGAGAAAAATAAAAGAAAAGGACTTAAGAACGCATGAAATGTTTGTTTACAAAGAAATTTTTCAGGATGACGAATTATCTTTATTAACACTTTATCCAGAACATTGAAATCATAGAGGATATTACTACTACGAACTGAAAATAAAATTCCGTAGGGTTGCCACAATTTTGTGATCTCAAAATTGAGGACAACATTATTTATAAATAGTGAAGTTTTGTGGGTGACATCCTTACCGCAGTTTTTACTTCCTAACAGGAGTTTTCTGCGATATCATATCTTGTGTTATGTGTTATTTACTTTTATATATGTTTCTTGAATGTTTACACATGTAAAGAAATTATGTCATGATTTCACATAAATAAAGAAAGATGAACATATAGATAGGTGAATATACAAATCTGATGACACAAAGGTTAATGGGCTAATCACATAAAAGTTTTAGAAGTACCGATTCACCCCTCCCCTCTCAGTACATCATTCTAGTAATTCCAACAGTGAACAACATATTGAAGTTTACCAATCATGGATCTGTAGGTAGTATGATTTACCTCTTTTGAATCATCATCCTTAGACAACTTATGTCCAGTAGACATAGGTGTCCCAACTGGTCTGGAATATTCCATTCTAAATTATTTCAGTATCTCTCTAATGTATTTAGACTGAGTAATGTATATACCATCCTTCATCTGATGAACTTGTAAACCAACAAATAATTTGATTTCTCAAAACATAGACATCTCAAATTCCTTACTCATAGGTTTGGAGAATGCTTTGCATAAATTATCATATCTAGTGAACAGTACATCATCGAAACATATCTCTGCTAATAGTATCTTGTTCTAAGGTCCTTCTTTAATATACAAGCTACTATTGTCATTAGTTCTCTAAAATCCAATACTTACTAGGTAACCATGCAATCTTTCATACCATTCTCTCAAAGCTAGTTTCAGTCCATACAAGGCTTTGTGAAATTTGTTAACCATATTCCTTTTGTTAGGATCAACAAAACCTTCAGGTTTCTCAATATAGACTTCCTCTTCAAGAATTCCATTCAAGAATTTAGATTTTACACCCATTTGGTATACCTTGTATCCTTTATGTGCTGCATATGCTAGAAGAGTTCTGACTCCTTCAAGTCTTGCAATAGGAGCACAAGTTTCTCCATAATCAATACCCTCTTCTTGAGCATATACTTTACACACTAATCTTGCTTTGTTTTTGGAAACTTCACCTTTTTCATTCATCTTGTTTCTGAAAAACCACTTAGTACCAATCACATTCTTGTCTTTTGATCTAGGTACAAGAGTACAGGTTTTGTTCCTTTCTATCTTCTCAATCTCTTCATTCATGGATTCTATCCAACTTTCATCATTCAATGCATCTTTAATGGTTCTAGGTTCGATTTCACTAAGAAAACATGTACCTTTAATTTTTTTCCTTGTCATTATACCTTCTGTCTGATCTCCAATTATTTTCTTAGGTGGATGATGTCTTTTGACATATTTGGCAAGTACAGGTTCCTTCCTCTTTGATTTTGGACTTGATCTACTAGGTTCACCATGCTCAAATATTCCATTTTGTTCTTCCAATTGATACTCGGGTTCCATTGTATGAGACTCGGGTGCCTCTGTCTGAGACTCGGGTGCCTCTATCTGGGACTTGGTTCCCTCTTTCTGTGACTTAGTTTCTTCAGTCTGAGACTCAGTTTCTTCAGTTAGAAGTTTGGGTTGCACAGGTTGCAACAAGGTTTGTGCTGATGAATTTAATGGTTGACAAGGTTGTTGTCCAATCACCATTTCCTATGTCTTAGGTAACTTAGAGGGGAGGGGTGAATCAGTTACCACAAAAAAAATCTAAGTCCCTTAGATGTCTTAGGTATAGTATTAGGTTCATAATACACAAAGTTTTTGTAGTCCTCAAGCTCTTTACTGCTCTATTCTTCACTTCTCTCTGCAAACTCATCAATATTTACATGTACACTTTCTATGAATTTATGAGTAGCAAGATTTAAAAATTTATATGCTTTTCTTTTACAGGAGTAGCTTAGGAACATACCTTCATCACCTTTTACATCAAATTTTCCATTTATTACTTCCTTCAAGATGTACATTTACTTCCAAATACTTTGAAATAATGAACATTAGGTTTATAGCCATACCATAATTCAAAAGGTGTCTGTTCAGTATCTTTCTTCAATTAAACTCTATTCAAGGTGTGAATTGTAGTGCTGATAGCTTCCTTCCAAAATTTGGTTACAACATTATTTTCAATCATCAAGGTTCTTTCACAATCCATAATAGATCTGTTTCTTCTTTCTGCTATCCCATTTTGTTGTGGTGTACCTGGGGCAGATACTTGTCTCTTGATTCCTATTTCATTGTATAATTCATTAAGCTCATTAGAAATGAATTCATCTCCTCTATCAGATCTTAAGCATTTAATTTTCTTTCCTGGTTCCTTCTCAACTCTGGCAAGGTACCACTTAAACTTCCGAAAAGCTTCTAATTTTTCTTTGAGAAGCATAACAGTCATCATTCTGGAATGATCATCAAAAAATAGAATGAAATAATGCTCTCCTATGTAACTCATTTTTCCAATTGGTCCACACAAATCGGTATGCACTAACTCCAAGACTTCTTTTGTATTATAATTCTTTCTCTTGAAACTAGTCTTGCCCATCTTCCCAATTTGACATTGTTTGCATATTGCCAATTCAGGTTTCTTCAAAATAGGAATACCTGTTACTCTTTTTTTCTTGCTTATGTTGTCTAGGTTATCAAAATTCACATGACACAACCTTTTATGCCATAACCAAGTTTCTTGTACTCATGCAATAAAACATAAACTTTCAGTGAGATCAAGATAGAATAGATTACCTTTTGTTTCTCTGCCAATTCCAACTAGGTTTACCTTACCATCCAGGAGCTTGGCCTTGCCATTCATGAATTCTACCTTAAAGCCAATGTTATTCAGTTGTGCCACACTTATTATATTACACCTTATTCCTTCAACCCAATAAGCATTATCACATTTGATTCCTTCAGTTAGATCAATACAACCTTTACCTTTCACATAGCAAGGTTCATCATTCCCAAAACTAACACTCCCACCATCATAGTGCTCAAGATGTTCAAATTTAGTTTTATCACCAGTTATGTGGTGAGAACAACCACTATCAATTATCCAAGTGTCATTCTTGCTAATATGAGAGTAAAGTGGAGTCTTTTCATTATCTTCATTGTCTGACTCATCCGTAATAGCAATGTAAACCATTTCATCTTCATCTTCATCACTATCAGAATCTTTTGCAATATAAAAATATTTTTTACCTTTGTCCTTGTAGCTTTTGTACTTGTTGAAATATTTCTTTCCTTTGTACTTGTTGAAATTTTTCTCACCTTTGTCTTCTTTGTTTGGACACTTAGTAGCAATGTGACCAATCTCATCACATGAAAATTAAAACAATGGTATCTTCCTTTGTATTGTCCTTTTCCTTTGGAAACTCTCTTTGCAATTAATGCTTCAATGATTTCTAGATCTTCATCATCAAAATCATCATCACTATTACTGTCAATCTATTTTCCTTTTAAGTTTATATCCATCTTACCAAGGTTTAATTTAGCTCTGAATGCAGACTCAAAATTGCTAGGATTAGGAGAATAATTGTCAAAATTGTCCAAATCAAAAGTTGTAAGCCTTCAAACTAATGAATCAAGAGTTATACCATTACTCCACCTCATCTCTTGAATAGATGAAACTCTAATTGCATAGATAGGAAGTAAAGTTCTCAATACCTTTCTAACCACTTTTTTGTCTTCAATTGTTCCACCAGTAGCTCTAATGGCACTAACACTTTTCTTGGTTCCTTCACTATATTTTGTAATGTCTTCTCCTTATTTCATTTTCATCTGATCAAACTAATCTATGAGACTGTCTTCTTTGTATCTCTTTACATTGTCATCTCCTCCATGTATATCATGCAGTTTCTTCCACATATCATAGGCAGTAGGGAAGTCCTTGACTTCATCAAATTCAGAATAGCTGAGTGAGGAAGCAATATCAATCATCATTATGTTATGATTCTTCATTTCCATCATCTGATCCACAAACATAGGTCTCAGTGGTTCCACATACTTGTGATCTAAGAATTGCAAACTAGTGTCTCCAATATTAGATAGATGTAGCTTCATCAAATCTTTCCATGCAGCGAAGTTGTCTTTGTTAATCTTGGTAATCTCCCTTCTGTAAGACATCTCTAATCTTTAGCTTAGGCCTTGAAACCTTCCACGAAAGCACAAAATTCTCTAATACCAATTGTTGGAAATGAGTTGATTAACTGAGAGGGGAGGGGTGAATCAATTACCACAAAAATAGATCCAAGTCCCTTAGACGTCTTAATCAAACTTATCACTGTTGCTCGATTAACACAGATATTCTACTGTCACTCAGTTAACAAAGCAAACTTTAAGATATTAACTATGATTATCCTTTAGCGATTAAGTGTAGAAACATAAATCATAAAGCAAATAACATGTACATAGATGACACCGAGATTTAACGTGGAAAACCAATTTGGGAAAACCACCAATTGGAACTAGTTACTATTTTTCACTGTTCTGAAGTGAGTCCTATTAGGAGCCAACCATGTTCAAGGTTACAAAACACACTATGAGGTGTGAACTTGTTAGAGGATTTAATCACCCTGTAAGGAGTGGCCTTGTGAGAGGTCTTCAAACACTTCAATGTAGAAATGTCACCTTGTGAGAGGATTTATGAAAGACTCTTAAGTCTCTGTGTGTGATTTTTGTACCTGTTTAAGAAAGACACAACACTTCAATAGATCATTGCATTAGCTAAAAAGGGGTTAGATGAGAATATAAAACCACTAATATTGACCTATTGCTTTCTAACTAAGAAGAGTGTGATTAATAACATAATAGCCCTCAGATTATGCTACTATCAGTGACATACATGACTTAGCATGAAAGATTTGAATTAAAAACAAGCTATTAATCGTTAAGCAATTCAGTCTAGCTCTAAAAATGGAGATAATAACAATGCCTAAACATGAACCATGAAATGAAATGTGAGTCTATGTCTATTCTAACAGTATAGCAATGCATTTTCAATATAAGGTAAGGGCTCCTTTTCTCTCAAAAATACCTTCTATTTATAGAAGAATGAGGAGAGAGGGGGGGGGACAAGGTGCATTAATGGAGTTGAGGAACTCATTAATGGTGTGTAAGAGAAATAAATGCCTTGGGCATTCAATATGCATGGTGGAGACACGGGCTTAAGGAATTTGCATTAATGAGAGCCTTAAAGAAGCATGGGAAGGGTGTAAGAGGGTGGCTTGAAAAAGTGGACTTGAGGAAGGAATCTTGAGATTCCTTGACTTTCTCAAGTGGTTGGTGTCCTTAATCATTCCTTAATGGAATGTGACAACATTAGTAGGTGGGTCAGGATAGAATTAGGATTAGAATTAGATTAGCATGGGGGGAATAGGTTGGGATGGGTTAGAACCCAGGGTAGAAGTGGTTGAGATAGGTTATGTTTGGGTTTAGGGGAATATAAATAAAATGAATTATTTGACATAATTCATTTAAATATATAGGATTTAATTATTTAAGCATTTTATTGCTTTTCAATAATTAAGGGGACTATAGCCATTTTAATTAAATTAATTAGGCTAGGGGTATGGGTTCATTTTCAAGTGAGCAATTGATTTAGGGTTTATTTAATTCTTAGAAAATTAATCATTTTAGCCATGTATTTAATTGGTTTTGATTTTGGATAAAAGTTAATAATTTAGTGATTTGATCACTTTTAGGAGATTAAATTGATTTCAAAAGAATTATGCCGAGCAGTAACATGGTCTCTTGAACATAATTGGGGGTATGATGACACTTAGGGAAAATAGGGTCTATAGTCGAAGCAAACCAAATCTAGGTGGTTACATTTGGCCCTCTTTGAATTGATGTGCGAGCATCACATTGATTGAAAGAAAGTTTTTGATTTTGACTTCAGAAAGATTGATAATTATGTTCTTGGTTGTTGAATGAAATGTTGATGAGATCAGTTTCACACTTGATTGAACTAAACTGATAGAATTGACTTTGAACTTAGTTGTCATCCAAAGGTCAATAAAAGATCTTAAAAGATACCAATCCTGAACTTGGTTGTCGTCCAAAAGTCAGTAAGAAGCTGCCAGGAGCTTAATAAGAATCTTTTTAAAATGAGGAAACACAAGATATCCAGCTTATAAGAACCAAAGCTTTCTATCCAACAACTCCAACTTAGTCAAGGAAACTATCATGTCCCTAGTTTGTTTGATAATGAAGTCATTTTTAATGCTATTTTGAGGAAAAATTTAATTGATGATAGTGTGATCATGCCCCCTCGGGAAAAAAATCAAAGGAAAAGAATAAAATCCCTTGGTTGAAAGAATGTATCACTTGCAGGAAGCGGTTAGGGAAAGAAAGAATAGAGTAGAAGAAGTGAAAAAGAGAGGGTGTTTAAGAATAAACACATGATAACCAATTTAATTACGTGAAAATGTGAGTGGTGAGACTAATAAAATGATATTAGACCAAGATTTATGATAGAATGTGCATTTTGATAGATTCTTCGAACAAGTGGAACAAATCTGCATTTTTCAGAACTGTCACAAAAATGGTACTGTGCTGTGTAAAACACCTTAGGCACCTGCGATTTGGTTCCTGATTGATTAAAAAGAGAACAAAAATGTAGTTTCAGTTGCCTGGGAGGAGTTTTGGAACTCCTAAATAGCTCAAAAGACCAATATATAGCTCAAAAATTACCATTTTACTATTTATTTTCACTTTTACCCATAGTAATTCTGAGAGCTCTGCAGAGAAGATGGTGGTCCCTGTGAGGAAGCACCATTTTGAGATGAGCCTTCGACACCAATGCCTGACTGACTACCCACCTCCGGTAAGTGCTCGTAAAACTACCTCATGAATTTTGCAAATTTGATTTTTACATTTTTTTGTAGCTTTTACAACCATTTCAATTTTGGGTCACATTCGGGATTCCGGATCGCACCCTGTCAAACCCGCATCGCATCCAGTATTTCCCGGATCGCGTCCTAATTTCCCAATTTTCTGCATCATATCCAGGATACTCGGGATCACATCCCGTTGCTCTATTTTAAGCTTAGTTTTGGGTCAAAATTTTAGTTTAGTCACACCCTACCAATTTAGGATCATACCCCGCATTCTGGATCACATCTCAATTTTCTGAGATGACATCCAGTATGCTCAATCGCATGCTATTTTTTCAGGATCACATCCAGTAAAAGAGATCGCATCCTGATTTCCAAAATCGCATCTCATTTTTAGACTTATAAATTTATTATTTTTGAATTGTGTGTCTGCCATGGATCTATAATCACTTAGCTGATTCATATTTATGTGCTTGTAGCTTAGATAGAATACTGAGTTATCTCATATTTGTCAAAATAGGTTGATTTTAAGGTAGTCACCTTTCGAGGCACATATCCAGGACATGTGCTCACATTGTCTGGAGTTTTGATGACTGATGAGCAGGTGACAGTAGTCTACTGTGGATTATGATCATTGATGGGTTTACCCGATATAGGGGTAAACCGAGGGTTGTTGACTGCTCTTGCCAAGAGATGGCACTCAGAGCACAACACCTTCCATCTCCTGATTGGGAAGATGACAGTTACTCTAGAGGATGTATGGCACATACTCCATGTTCCTATTATGGGCTGCAAGGTGTGCTTTGAGTCTACATCTACTGTGGTGATTGGTGCAGCTCGCCGATACTTCTAGGATGATACTATTGACCGCAGATACTTGTCTTGGGATTAAATGGTGGATCATTATGATTAGCTATCTGTATACATGGTAGGCTTGATTGGTGGCATTTTGATTCCAAACAGAGGACAACATGGTTTTATGGTCAGTTGGGTGGACATGCTCGAGTAGATGGTTGTCCAGAGATGGAGATTTGCATGGGGCAGCTGCATTCTAGCCCATATGTACCGTGAGCTTCATGAGATCATGTACCACTATACCCAGAGCATGACTGTGGGTATCCTGATTCTTCAGATTTGGGCTTGGGAGCATATCCATGTTACACAGCTGATAGTAGATAGGCAGCAGGCACCTGAGTTCCCATATGTATATATGTATGCAGGTCTTATTCAGTAGCCCCATCTGGGCAAGGTAGAGTACTGGCACAGAATCTTCAATGATATGACAAAGGTCATATGGTGACCATATTTAGACTACAAGAAGTGGAATTTAGATGCCACGCAAGTACCATTTTTTTTCTAGATATGGTATCTCATTGGATGAACCAAATATATTGTAGAGCGGTTCATACACACATGAGTCCTTAGATAGTATGACCGTCGGCAGGGTAGGGCACAGGATATTATAGTATATGCACGGATCTGAGATGAGACACCACTATGGGGTGTCTAGCTTAGGTACAGGACAAATCATCAGGAGATCTAAGACATGGTCAAAGTAGACTGGGAGCTTCACCTTGATGTTGTTGATACAGGTGTTTCTGATGGGTATTCCACAGAGATGCTTCAGTATCCATTTCCATGTTTCACCATGCCAGAGGAGCCCATTCCTCACATTGAGGAGCCGATTGATTATGATCTGGATGAGCATCCTTCCAAAGGGAGGGGAGGAGTACAGAGTGATAGGGGAAGAGGTTGAAATGGAGGGAGGGATGGAGGCCGAGATGGAGGGAGAGATGGGAGATATCCTCCTCTAGATGATGGTGATGATGGAGGAGATGATATGGGTGGCGGTGTTGTGGGTGGCCATGCAGAGGTTTCCAGTGGTAGTGGAGAGGGTCAGTGCACCCGCTTCAGATTTTTTGCTCCTAGGATGGATCCCGAGCCATTATTGACAGGAGAGCAACAGAGGAAGAGGTAGCAACAACAGAGACAACTTGATCAGTTACAGGATATATCTTTAGGATAGGATGCCAGTAGGGGTTCAGGTAGGGATGAAGATCCCTTATCTCAGTGTGAGTAGGAGCGAGAGTAGTTCAGGGCACAAATTACTGCTTTAGAGGCCAGAGTTAGTGTTTTAGATGCATTTTTGGCTGATAGGGACAGACAGCTAGAGAGGCTTAGGGCAGAGTGGGACAGGTAGGGTGACATGCTTAGAGTAGAGAGAGATGCACTAGCTCAGATTGCAAGCCATCAGGCTCAGAGAGCCACATATTATTATGCTCTATACCATGTTGTAGTGCCGGAGGGACAAAGAGTGGTATCTTTTTCATGCCTAACACAATAGTCAGAGGGGGCGATGCCTCTTCCTCCTCCGTTTGTACCACCTCCTCCTCCTCCTCCTCTAGATCAGGGAGAGGGTGGGAGCCAGAGCTGAGATATTTTGTTTTATTTTGTATATCTGAGTTCATATTGTATCGCTTAGTTCATATTGTATATCTGGATCCTTCTAAGATCCCCTTTTCGGTCATGACATAAATATAGATATTTGATTCATTCTGTCCCTCTGATACTCATCATATAGATTTGTGCCATGCTTTGATCTGTACCATGTTATATATCTGATGTCGTTGATTTTGTTCCTGAAATGTTATATGAGTTCCATATGCTTTGATAGATTTATTTTACACATGTGATTATATCTTGGCCATATGATGAGTTAGATTTTAGATGATGGCATCATTTTATGCATGTTTTGAGTTATCACTGATATAAATATGTTTCAAACGATATTATGTGAATATGCAAATGTATGTTTTTGAGCTTTTTGTATACAATATAGAATGTATGGATGTGTTTTAGGATGTAAAAGTAAAAATGCAATACATGGATGCTTTGTTTTTGTATTTTTTGCTGATTCTTTTTATGAAATGCAAAATGTATGCTATGGATGTGCAACGACATATATATCAGTAATATGGATGGATGTAATTAACTTGTTTTTTAGAAGAAGAAAGATAGAAATCACTTTTGAGCAAAAATTCCCAAATGTTTTTATTTCCTTCAAAATGCATTATGCAACCTCTAAATGCAGCTATATGCAGACTCTTAGGACTTGTCACTGATTAGCAAATATTGCAACATTTTTATCATCATTGGGCACTTTTTAGAATGGATACCACCTGATAGTACAACCATCACTAATACCCACTGATATTATGACAATATGAATACTATATTTATTGGAATGCCGGAAATAGACTTAGGCATCAAGGCATAGAAGCCAGGATAACAAAATATTCACCTTCCTTTTATTATATCAGAATCTATCTAAGGCAAGATATTGAACCCGCAATGACCTTGAAAATTCATATCTTTGGGTATATTATGCTTCATATACCCGAGTCATAATCTGAATCAGAAAATAGACAAGGAAATTATTTCAACCTCACCATAGTTTACACATAACAAAGATCGAGATATATGCGGCTATCCACTCATAGTGGCAGCTCTTACCATAAACATCCAAGTTAGGTGAAATTTATAGGATTACTTGGAACAATCACCATACACAGAAGACCAACAAAATGTTATGCCCCCCATCCTTGCGACTCTTTGTCTTTGCACAGACGTCATGGAGTAACTCAAAAGGTATAACAACATCAATTGAGAATCAATTAAAATTTATAACTGCTTAGATGCCCCTAGTTTAAACATCATCAAGACGTAAAAGAGTTATGATCAACCCAAGACCAAACTGTGTTTAAGTAATACCATTGATTTAGTTTTCAAGCATAGTATAGATTCAACAATAAAAAAGTAGGAATTCAAGCAAATAG
The DNA here is from genome assembly GCA_018584345.1 of Thuja plicata. Classification (NCBI taxonomy): domain Eukaryota; kingdom Viridiplantae; phylum Streptophyta; class Pinopsida; order Cupressales; family Cupressaceae; genus Thuja; species Thuja plicata. The sequence continues at coordinate 2,535,554 of MU223296.1, read as the reverse complement.
GTGTTCCATGTCTATTTACAATCTTGTCGATGTTTGAAATCTAACGGAGGTCTTAGGAACACCATTCATGTTAGTGCAATGTTTGTGTCACGTTTGTGTCATGAAAGTGATAGCGGTAGTGAAAGTATCAGAAAGCGTCGTATCACAAGACAAACCATCTATGATGACCTAGCATATGCAACCTATCAGACTGGCAAAGATGCCCCCAGTGCAGAATGACTTGATCCTAAGACAGAAATACAGATAAATCCCAAGCAAGGATAAGATAGTTGTTTAGGAAATGAAGTCAGCATTTTAGCATAGGTGTAATTGTGAAGGCCTAGTATTACTGTATTAGTAGTGCATTGATAGATGGAGCACTAAACACAAGTGACGCTTGATTGCAAGGTTTTCACTTGGCAAGATCTTTTGTTTCTTTCTTTTTTGCTACCAAGATGCCTTTTTTACCAGGTTTGTCATCAAGGTACTTTTCTCTTTTTCAATTTTTTATTTTTTGAATGTTTTTGTAGTATCAAGGTGCCTGTTTAGCAGGTTTTCACCAAGGATACCCCATTTTTTCAAGAATTTTTCCATTTTTTTGGATTTCTTCAGGATCAATTTTCTGAATGTTTTTGTTATTTTCTAAAAACTTTTTGCTGTACAAGCTCTACTAGCTGAACATTAAGCATAGAACCACTTCATATGTAGAGTATTGATAGGATCTGGAAGAACCTCTCCCTCAAGTGTAGCTAGTTGATAAGCTCCAGTCCCAAAAGTAGCAGTGATAACATAAGGTCCTAGCTAGTTAGGTTCAAACTTTCCTTTCTGTTCTATGTTGGGCTGGTTCTTAGGATTCTCTTTTAAGACGAGATCCCCCACTTCAAATTTGCATGGCTTAACCTTCTTATTATATCCTTTGGACATGTGTGCTTGGTACACCTTCATATGGTTGAACACATGTTGTCTGTGCTCATCTAGTAGGTCCAAAGAATTCACCCTATCAATGTGGTATTGCTCATCAGTAACAAGACCTTGTAAAGATATCAGCAAAGATGGGATTTCAACCTCAATAGGTAGTACTGCTTCAGCGCCATAGACTAGGGAAAATGGAATGGATCCTATTGGTGTTCTAATGCTTGTTCTATAGGCCCATAGTGCCAAATTCAGTTGTAGATGCCAGTCTCTGCCAGACTTACTCACAGTTTTGTGTAGGATTTTGAGAATATTCTTATTAGATGCCTCAACCTATCCATTACCTTGAGGGTAATAGATTGAGGAGCAGTGTTGAGTGATATGGAATTGTTCACAAAGTTCATCAATGTCTTGATTTTTAAATTGGCCCCCATTGTCTGTTACAATTGAAGAGGGTATCCCATATCTACAGATAATGTAGTCCATAATGAACATAGCCACCTGTTTTCCCATGGCATTGATTAGCGGCACAAATTTGACCCACTTTGTAAAATACTTAGTGGTCGTAATGATGAATTTGTGTCCATTTAAAGAATTGGGATATATTTGTCCAACCAAGTCAAAGGCCCATTGCTGAAATGGCCAATGTGTAATGAAAGGTATAAGTTCTCTGGCAGGAGCACGGATGAGATTTCCATGTGTCTAACAGTTATGACATGTTTTTGAGAATTGAATAGCATCTTTTTCTATGGTAGGCCAGTAATAGCCAACTCTGAGTAGTTTCTTAGCTAATGAAAAGCCGTTTGAGTGTGATCCACATAGACCTTCGTGGACTTCTTTTAATGCATGATCAGACTCTTTGAGTTCTAAACATCTAAGAAGCGTACTGTCTAGACCTCATCGATATAAGTTATTAGTTATGAGGACATAACATGATGTTGTCCTAATCAGGGATCTCTTCTCATTTCAGGATAGACTAGTAGGAATGGTCTGGTCAGTGAGATAGGAAGTGACATTGACATACCGAGATTGGCTTGGGGTGTTTAAAGCATAGATTACTTGGTATTCAGGGGTATCAAAGGCGGGATAGGATAGTTCTTCCACCAAGAAGTCATAGAAAAATTAATGTTCTTCCCATTGTAACATGGACGCCAATGTAGCCATGGCATCTACAGCCTTATTTTCTATTCTGGTTACTTGCTAGAATGTGATGAAGACAAAGTATTTCTTTAGGTCATCAACTAGTTGCTTGTAAGATGTCAATTTTTCATCTTTTGTCTGGTAGTCTCCATTAACTTGATTAATGATGAGCTGAGAGTCACCATACATGTGTAACTCTACAATCTTCCATTTCATGGCAAGCTTGAGTCCATTTACCAATGCTTCATATTCAGAAATGTTGTTTGTGCATGGAAACATTAGTTTGTAGGACTTTGGTATCTTGTAACCTTGAGGAGTTATGAACAACACCCCTGCTCCAGAGCCTTGCTGTGTGAAAGAACCCTCAAAATACATCTTCCATGGATATTTAGTTAGATGCATGATTGTCTTGTCAGGGAATTCAATCTTTAAAGGTTCATCATCTTGAAGCAGTGTATCCGCTAGTTGATCAGCGAGGACTTGTCCTTTAATAGCTCTCCTATCCACATACTCAATGTCAAATTCACTGAGAATGAGGACCCATTTTGCTATGTGTCCTGTTAATACTATTTTTCTTAAAAGGTACTTTAGAGGATCAATCTTAGCAATAAGCCTTACTATATGTGAGAGCACGTAGTGTCTTAATTTTTGTGATGCGAAGATGATTGCTAAGCATGCTTTCTCAATAATGTTGTAATTGAGCTCATAGGAGACTAGCATTCTACTGATTTAGTAGATAGCTCTTTCTTTCTTCATTTCATCCTCTTGTGCTAATAATACTCCTAATGATGTAGCTGTAGCTGAAATATAGAGGAGTAATGGCTTTCCATGAATAGGCACCATAAGAATAAGAGGAGTAGCCAGGTACCCTTTTAATTCTCTAAAGTTGGCTTCACAGTGTTCATCCCATTTGAAGGTAACCCCTTTATGTAGTAATTTGGTAAAGGGTTGGGCTCTGTCAGCAAGTTGTGACATGAATCTCCTGATAGATTGAAGTCTCCCTTGTAATGTCCTCATTTGACTGATGTTGCGTGGAGGAGTCATCTCTATAATAGCTTTCACCTTTGTAGGATCTACCTCAATCCCCTTTGCTGAGACAATAAATCCTAAGATCTTTCCTGATTGGACTCCAAAGGCACATTTCTTGGGATTGAGGCTAAGTTGGAATTTCTCCATTCGATCCAATATTTTTCTCAAGTCAAAAATGTGAGTGCTCCTTTCCTTTGATTTGGCTAAAGTGTCATCCACATAATCTTCCATGTTCCTATGCATCATATCATGGAATATAGTAGTCATTGCTCTTTGATATGTAGCCCCTGCATTCTTTGACCCAAATGGAATGACATTCCAACAAAAGGTGCCCATGCGCATGTACATGTAGTTTTCTCTTGATCCTCAGGGGCAATTTTGATTTGATTATAGCTTGAGAATCCATCCATTAATGAATACATCTGGTAGCCTTTTGTGAGGTCTATGATCATGTCAATGTTAGGTAGTGGTAAGTGATCTTTCGGACATGCTTTGTTTAAGTCTCTGAAGTCCATACAAATCCTGATAGATTTATCAGATTTAGACATGGGGACCACATTGGAGAACCATCCTGCGTAGGTAATGACTGTGATAAATCCAGCTTTCAATAATTTCTCTAGCTCCGCTTTGACTAGTAATGCAACATGAGGATGCATCTTTCTAAGTTTTTTTTTCACGGGCTTGATCCCGGGAGCTATAGATAAGTGGTGCATGATTAGATTAGGATCTAGTCCAGGCATATCTGTATAAGACCATGCAAAGTTGATCTTATTTTCCCTTAGGAAATCTATAAAATGTGTCCTCTCTTCTTTAGACAAAGATTGTGCAAGGTGGACTATTTGAGGATTTTTAATGGTGCCCAAATTTATTGGCTGTGTTGGTTCAATCAGCACTGAAGACCTTTCCTAAAAGTGTTCAGGGAGGATATCAAGAATCTCATCCTTCGACACCTCTAAGAGGTTTTCACCATTGGAGACATCTTTTATTTTTACTATTTTAGGATCTGACACTATCACAACATGGTTTTCACCATCAGTTCCCTTTTTCTTTTTATTTTTTCAATTTTTGACTGAGAAACCTGATATCCTCCTATGACATGTTCTCACTCCTTGCATTGGTGGGAGAAGGGTAAGGTTCACAAGCTTTGAGATAGCAAGCTAGGGTGTAGTCATTGGGAAAGTCAAGGATAGGCATAGGATCTGTGTTAGTCGAATCAATGAGGTCGGGGTGTATCAAAGACAAGGAATCAGACTCTGGGAATGACAACATCGCGTTAGTATCAAGACCATTAACCGACATGAAATGTTCTGTTAAGTTAATTTCTTCAATGTTTAGATCAATAAGAGTGAGATCGTCATAAAAAGGGTCATCGTTAGTCATATGTGGCTCAAAATCTAGTGACTCATTAGTAGAACTGTCATCTTCATCTCTCCGTAAATGGAGGCTTCTTTCTTGTTGCCTTAGAACTTCTTCCTGACTTAGAAAAGCATCAGTATCTCCATCCTTGACAGGGAGAAGGAATTATTCTTCTACTTCATGATTATCAGTGTCATTAGGAGTAGTGTTAGATTATTCAGAAGGAATTGAGGGAGCCACAAACATGTGAATTGTATCTATTCCAATGTCTTTAGTGGTGACAGATAGCTCATCCCATTCATAATCATGAGAGTCAGTGACCTCATCATCAGATCTGTTTAAGTATTCAACAATAGTTATCTGGTGTACCCAGTTAGCTACTTGTGGATCAAAGTGTGGTAGATCAAGAATATGTGAAATCATGACCAATTGCCCCCAGTTAGGACATAAATCCTGTAGTCGGGGTGTGCTTTCTATAGCTTTTGCTATCAAGGGTATCTCTAAATTATCTGTTATGGAGTCTCCTACCTCTTGAATGGGAGGTTGTGCTAACAAAGGGGTGTGAAGATATTGTGGCACCTCAAAGCTAGGTACATAGTGCTCTCCTTGATAGTTGGGATTCTCTATGCCAACATGTAATAACCTTTCATAGGACAACTGCTCTAGTTCATCTATTTCATCACTCACTTTGTCTGAGGTTGGATTGTCTTTTGAAGTAGGTTTGTCAGTTTTAGTATTAAAACACAATCCTATTTTGTCTCTGGTATTCTGGAACTCCATGGGTATAGGCTCAATGAGCCATCATCCTATGTTGTTTAGAGGTCCCTTTCCTTTGTATCCCATCTGTTTGAGGAAATCATAGCCCTTTCCATACTGTTCTAGGGATATTTCTACATGTTTGACCTTAGCTTAAATAGGTTCTCCTTTGTAAAGCCAGTCCAAGACTACTTATTCTTCTGTGTTATCTAAAGAAGATGTGGATGCCTTTACCATGCCAGTTTCTTTGTGTACTTCTGGCTCCTTGGATGCAGTAGGTGTGAATGTCAAGGAAGGTTTTCCATAGGATCTTGGTGATACCGGAAGTTCTGTCAATGACGGAGTTAGGCCCATCTTGTACTCTCCTATACCTGTTTCTTGAAGTTTTAAGGTTTTGCTAAAACTCTTCATAACCATGTCCTTGGTAGTTTTAGGAGCAAGTACATCCATAGCGTCTTTGTTATGTGGGATCATACTACCTTCTTTGATATTGTTACAAGTATAGTTAGCATCTGCAAGAATCGTCACTTCCACCCCATTATGTGGGAAATTTATATACTGGTGGTAAGTGGGTGACACAACTTGCATTTTGTGAATCCATGGTCACGCCAATAGGATATTGTAGGCTAGGGGTAGATCTAGAAATTGACATATGACATTCCTCTTAATTGGTCCGACTCTGATAGGCAGGACAATAAGTCCTTTAGAGGGTCTTTATTCCTCATCATAAGCTTTGATAGTTATTTTTCTTCTAGAGTCAATGGTCTATTGTGAAAGACCCAGTTTCTTGATCAGATTAAGCATACAGATATTCAATCTTGTGCCTCCATCTATTAACACGCATCTAACATGAGATTTATGAGTGAGGACTTCGATATGGAGGGGTTGATTATGTGGATGTGTTAATGACTTATCATCCTCTTCAAAAAAGGAGAGGTAATGTGGTGCTGAGATGTGATTGACCATTGCTTGGACTTTGTCTATATCAATATCCTTTGGGATGTTAGAAGCATGTAGAGCTTGTTCTAGGATTTCATTATGTACTATGGATATTTTGAGCAACTCAAAAATTGACATTTTGGCAGAGGTTCATTGCAATTGGTCTACCAAGTCATACTTTGCTACAGGAATAGTAACCACGTGTTTCAATGTTGGTTTAGGGATAGTAATGATAGGAACCTTGGATGTTGATGCTGGTTTTGGGGGTCCTTTGATCGTGACCTGTGCTTGGCTCCGTGTCACTAAATTTGAGTGGAATGAAACACCTTTGATTGTGACCACATTGATTGATTCTATTTTAATGTCTAACATATTGATCACATTATCATTGTTGGAATAGGTGTAGTTTAATTCATTACTCTCCCCTTTAGATGTTTCCCCTTTGTCATAATTAGGGAATAGTTTATTGAATGCTATATGATCTTCATTGGTAGTGTGTCCATCTACTTTGATCTTACCTCCTTCAATGAGGTCTTGAATGACATGTTTAAGCTTAAGGAAATTATTAGTCTTGTTCCCTTTGTTCTTGTGAAAGACACAGTAGGAGTTATCATCCCACCATCTGGGTTTGACCATTGGTTCCCACGGTTTGGAATATGGGATCGTAAGAACTTTGTTACCTAGGAGTGTCTTCAAAACAGTCTTGAGAGGCTCTTCCAAAGGAGTAAATGTTCTTTGAGGTTTTGAAGTACATGTCTTCCCCTTGCTATTATCATTGTTTACTCTAGGTATGGGAGTTGTTACCTTGGCATCCTTGCTCGCTTGCATATTGTTGGTTAGATTGAATACCTCAGGTTTAGGGCCAACATTGGATGCATCTACTACGCCATTGTTGACAACATTTTTGTTTTATTTCCACCATTTAGACTTGGAGTTGTTAGGTTTGTTTTCACTTTGAAGAGTGATCTCCCCCTTTCTGACCATAACTTCCTCGATGCAAAGGGTGTTTTTAATCATCCTATCAAAGCTAGGAGACTCTTGCATTTGTAATGTGTATTTCAGTTCTGGTACCAAGCTATTGACAAAGATTTCCATTTTCTCAGATTTGGGGATAGCTCTTGAGTATCATGCAAAGATTTTCCTCCATCTTTGTAGGAAGTGTGTAAATGATTCACCGGTATTCTATTTAGTATTACATAGGTCCATCATAGTTACATCATGTTGGATGTTGTAGGAGTAATGTTGGATAAATCATTGAATCAACTCCTCAAAATTTTTGACCGTAGGGTTCAGTTTTGAGAACCACTCCATGGCGTTGCCTCCTAGACTTTCAGGAAATAGGCGCATGAGGTAAGTGGGTTCATGCATGTACTCTATGCTAAGAGAATAAAACTCTTGAACATGGTCAGGTGGATCATTCTCTCCTATCTCCTTTTCATATTTTGGCCATGCTACATTGGGAGGGAATGGAACCATCGTGATACTTTGTCAAATGGGAATGGAAAAATGGTGTCCAAATAGTATTTTGTTTTAGGTTTCTCTTTCTCCGGTTTAAGGTTTGCGAGCTCTGTTTGCCTTAAAGTGAGTTGCTTGGTAAGAATGGATATAGGAGTTGGTACCTCCTTTTCTTTGAGTTTCTCCACGTCATAATACGGGGGTAATTTTACGCCGGTGGATGCCAAATGGAGGAAGTATTTCCCTTTATCGTCATCAATTATTCTTTCCAATATCTTATGGAACCTCTTACTCTATTTGAGTTTATCATACTCATATTTAGGGATCTCCCCTTCACTGTCCGATCCAAATGGATGATGTTCAAAGGTGGTTTCTTCATTCTCATCGAGATCTTCGTGCTTTTGGCTTTCTATTGTCATATTCTTCAAAAGCCTCACTCCATCTGCGAGTGGATCTGTACATTTATGGAGAGTCTAGATCAAGTAGGGAACTGCGAGATGTTTCCCCTAGAAAGTGTGGTATTTTAGGAGGAACTTTCAATCCTTTAGAGGTGTACTTGTTGCGTCTTGTGTTAACCATGAATTTGTGTCTCAACTTTTGTCAACGTTTCCCAAGAGTGTTAGGTAGAGTCTCAAATCGTCCAAGTGAGTGTGTCTAGGTGGAAGTATCATTTGAGTTTTGGTGGAAGTAAATGATTCTAGTGTTAGAGGGTTAGAATTCCTTGATAGTGAGCTAGGAACCAAGTGTTTGTAAGAAGTGGATAGACCACATGTATTGAGACAGATTACAAGAAACTGACATGACATGCAAGGTGGATGTCTAAAAAAGTGTTTTGATTTAACGACAAGGAGACCAAAAAAGAAAATAGGGAAAAACTAAAGAGCCAAAAGGGTATCCAAATCAACTAAGACTTTTTGAGAAACTATCTTGCAAATGCCCACTGTCCTAGATGCGACCTCCCAGATGCGATCCTAGAAATACTGAATGCTAGCTACTGATGACCCTAGATGTAAACTTATGTACTAGATGTAACAATGTGCTGACAAGATGTGAACTAGGATACTAGATGCGATCCTAAATACCAGATATGATACATGACATATGGGATGCAATTTTCTGATGTCTCCGTCAGTTTTGAATAGTTTTGAAAAATTCATCTTGGAAGTGCTTAAAGTTCGTCTGATTGCAGTTTGATTTCTGAGATCCGTCGGTGAGTAAAAAACACATGTGTCTGAAGGTTTGAATATTGTTTCTTGTTTGAAGGAGTTTATCTTTTTAGTGATTTTTTAGACACATCAAGAAAATGTTGCATTGTTAAAGGAACAGACACACTTTTTGCCCTATTTTCTAGGTGGAGGATGAAAATCCTTTCTCGTTGACTTAGGTACACACTCAAATGCTAATCAGAATACAACCATCACCAAGCACGCAATGGCTCCAGTCATGATGTTGTATTAGCCGACTCCAAATGCAAGTGAGGGCATAATATGATGAGTGTCTTGGGTCAATTACTTTTTGCCTTGCACAAGGATTATCACCCTTTCGGAGATGAATCAAGAATTCTTTTAGTTCAAGTGTTGTCTATTATTGGGCAATCCATTTGAAATCGTCCCCCATAGAATTGCACAAGGAAAAATTGAGGCGTATAGCCCTATGAGTACCAAAATATATGTAGTCTCGCAAGAAAGATTCAAGCGGCTCCACTCTACATATACCCAAGCATGTTCAAAGAATGATGTCGAAATTCTATGAACAAAACCGGCTCTGTCTTTTGAGGCTTTGGCCTACGAGGAAGCAATTATTTATAGTGAATTGGAAGGGTTGGTGTAAAACCTATCCTCACTTGGGTCATTTCTGAGAGATTTTTTCTTCAACTGGAAGGCCCTCTACTATTGAATATGCATACAAAGGATTGGCGAGTGCAGGACATCTAGATTTTTGATTCTTTCAAAGAAGAAGAGCATACTCTCCTAATCCAAGCCGTTTTCTCCCAAAACAAAATCAAGAAAATAGTTCATTCCCTCAAGCAATGTTGTGCTTGATTTAAGAGTTCCTATTTAATAAAAATAGGATGCTTGAAAATAGATTTGCCTTGCTCATTTAACTGCAATATTTAATGAGTAGCTTGTTCAATTTCTAATCCAAAATTAGATGATGAAACTTGTTCAATTTTCTCACAATATTAAGTGCTTTGTTTTTGTTCAATTAATGATCCAAAATAAATTATACGATGTGAGTTTTCTTGTTCAGTTATCCCCAAATTCCTTTTAACTCCTAAACTGATGTATGAGTTTCTGATTTTCCTCAAGAGGAAAAGAGCATAGTCCTCTAGTCAGTTTATTAGAAGATTAGAAAATGTTTCTTAATGTTTAAAGCATGTAAATAGAGGTCAAGATGGGGGTTTGGGAAACCTAAAAAACCATTTTAGTATCCTTCATCCAACTCCCAAGAAAATCCTTTGATGGCAACCTGCAAACACTTGTTAAGCTATTAAAAATACCAAAGAAGTCAAGCACACAAACGTTAGTGGTTAGGCAATGAAGTTCATTAGAATTTCCACATGATGTGATCCAAAAATACAACAAATGACACAGAAACTAGATGTGACAGTATGTTCCCCAGATGCGATCCTAAACTGGAAGTCATCCAGGAAATCCCAGATGCGAGCCTCATTTTCTGCGGTGCAAGCGTGTATCCCGGATTGGATCCAGAATGACCAAAAATGACTCTGTACCTAAAAACTAAGAAGGTAAATAGGTGAAAAATGAGGTCAAAATGAAAATAAATTATGTCATGATTTCACATACATAAAGAAAGATGAACAGATAGATAGGTGAATATACAAATCTGATGACACAAAGGTTAATGGGCTAATCACATAAAAGTTTTAGAGGTATTGATTCACCCCTCCCCTCTCAGTACATCATTCTAGTAATTCCAATAGTGAACAACATATTGAAGTTTACCAATCATGGATCTATAGGTAGTATGATTTACCTCTTTTGAATCATCATCCTTAGACAACTTATGTCCAGTAGACATAGGTGTCCCAACTGGTCTAGAATCTTCCATTCTAAATTTCTTCAGTATCTCTCTGATGTATTTAGACTGAGTAATGTATATACAATCCTTCATCTGATGAACTTGTAAACCAAAAAATAATTTGATTTCTCCAAACATAGACATCTCAAATTCCTTACTCATAGGTTTGGAGAATGCTTTGCATAAATTATCATATCTAGTGAATAGTACATCATCGGCACATATCTCTGCTAATAGTATCTTGTTCTAAGGTCCTTCTTTAATATACAAGCTACTATTGTCATTAGTTCTCTAAAATCCAATACTTACTAGGTAACCATGAAATCTTTCATACCATTCTCTCAGAGCTTGTTTCAGTCCATACAAGGCTTTGTGCAATTTTCAAACCATATTCCTTTTGTTAGGATCAACAAAACCTTTAGGTTGCTCAATATAGACTTCCTCTTCAAGAATTCCATTCAAGAATGCAGATTTTACATCCATTTGGTATACCTTGTATCCTTTATGTGCTGCATATGCTAGAAGAGTTCTGACTCCTTCAAGTCTTGCAATAGGAGCACAAGTTTCTCCATAATCAATACCCTCTTCTTGAGCATATCCTTTACACACTAATCTTGCTTTGTTTCTGGAAACTTCACCTTTTTCATTCATCTTGTTTCTGAAAAACCACTTAGTACCAATCACATTCTTGTCTTTTGGTCTAGGTACAAGAGTCCAGGTTTTGTTCCTTTCTATCTTCTCAATCTCTTCATTCATGGCTTCTATCCAACTTTCATCATTCAACGCATCTTTAATGGTTCTAGGTTCAATTTCACTAAGAAAACATGTACCTTTAATTTTGTTCATTGTCATTATACCTTCTGTCTGATCTCCAATTATTTTCTCAGGTGGATGATGGCTTTTGACATATTTGGAAAGTACAGGTTCCTTCCTCTTTGATTCTAGGCTTGATCTACTAGGTTCACCATGCACAAATATTCCGTTTTGTTCTTCCAATTGATACCCGAGTTCCACTGTATGAGACTCGGGTGCCTCTGTCTGAGACTTGGGTGCCTCTATCTGGGACTCAGTTCCCTCTATCTGGGACTCAGTTCCCTCTTTCTGTGACTTAGTTTCTTCAGTCTGAGACTCAATTTCTTCAGTTAGAAGCTTGTTTTGCACAGGTTACAACAAGGTTTGTGCTGATGAATTCAATGGTTGACAAGGTTGTTGTTCAATCACCATTGCCTGTGTCTTAGGTAACTTAGAGGGGAGGGGTGAATCAGTTACCACAAAAAAAATCCAAGTCCCTTAGATGTCTTAGGTATAGTATTAGGTTCATAATACACAAAGTTTTTGTAGTCCTCAGGCTCTTTACTGCTCTATTCTTCACTTCTCTCTGCAAACTCATCAATATTTACATGTACACTTTCTATGAATTTATGAGTAGCAATATTTAAACATTTATATTCTTTGCTTTTACAGGAGTAGCGTAGGAATATACCTTCATCACCTTTTACATCAAATTTTCCATTTATTACTTCCTTCAAGATGTACATTTACTTCCAAATACTTTGAAATAATGAACATTAGGTTTATAGCCATACCATAATTCAAAAGGTGTCTGTTCAGTATCTTTCTTCAATTAAACTCTATTCAAGGTGTGAATTGTAGTGCTGATAGCTTCCTTCCAAAATTTGGTTACAACATTATTTTCAATCATCAAGGTTCTTTCACAATCCATAATAGATCTGTTTCTTCTTTCTGCTATCCCATTTTGTTGTGGTGTACCTGGGGCAGATACTTGTCTCTTGATTCCTATTTCATTGTATAATTCATTAAGCTCATTAGAAATGAATTCATCTCCTCTATCAGATCTTAAGCATTTAATTTTCTTTCCTGGTTCCTTCTCAACTCTGGCAAGGTACCACTTAAACTTCCGAAAAGCTTCTAATTTTTCTTTGAGAAGCATAACAGTCATCATTCTGGAATGATCATCAAAAAATAGAATGAAATAATGCTCTCCTATGTAACTCATTTTTCCAATTGGTCCACACAAATCGGTATGCACTAACTCCAAGACTTCTTTTGTATTATAATTCTTTCTCTTGAAACTAGTCTTGCCCATCTTCCCAATTTGACATTGTTTGCATATTGCCAATTCAGGTTTCTTCAAAATAGGAATACCTGTTACTCTTTTTTTCTTGCTTATGTTGTCTAGGTTATCAAAATTCACATGACACAACCTTTTATGCCATAACCAAGTTTCTTGTACTCATGCAATAAAACATAAACTTTCAGTGAGATCAAGATAGAATAGATTACCTTTTGTTTCT
>MU223296.1:2507058-2522531 GCA_018584345.1 Thuja plicata | reverse complement strand
TCATTTGCAAGTGAGCAATTGATTTAGTGTTTATTTAATTCCTAGCAAATTAATCATTTTAGCCATGTATTTAATTGATTTTGATTTTGGCTAAAAGTCAATAATTTAGTGATTTGATCACTTTTAGAAGATTAAATTGATTTCAAAAGAATTACGCCAAGTAGTAACAGGGTCGCTTGAACATAATTGGGGGTATGATCACACTTAGGGAAAATAGGGTCTATAGTCTAAGTCGACCAAAGCTAGGTGGTTACAAATTCTACTCTATAAAGATATTTGGATCACTGCTACAATTGTTAGAGAGTAACAATGGATTGACCTGTTCGACGAAGCAACTATCTTTGCTGATTTAGATCTCCGTTCTAGCTTTATACTGGATCCTCACTGATCAAATATTCTATTGCAGATCTATTTGGATTTTCTGTCTTTAATCAGAATCCCATCTGATTTTGCCGTCACTCTTCATATAAAAACTCATACATTCCACACACATTCAGTCCAAACTTGACCTAGTATATAAAGGATAGGTCTTGTCAAGTCGGCTTGAATAACCTTCGAAATAAATAATAAAACTTAATTCTGTCATCTACATATAACCAATTAAACATAAAGTTTAAATTTCCATTAGTTGGATGGCACTAAATGCATAACTCGGTCAACACTGTAATCCTTCAATGCCCGACTATTACTGTAATGCCCGAGTGAACTCGGTAAGAACGGAAAATCACTTTGGTCTTCTTTAATGCCCGAGAGAACTTGGAAAACACTATCTATGCTCAAATAGGATTAGAAATTTGTGTAAACATCACTACATTTATGTAAACATCAATGACAATAAACAATTGAATAATTGTCATCAACAATATGGACATGATCTAGAAGGAATCCTATCACATGCCTATTTTTCTTTTTATATGCCTACCAGTGCATATCTAAGTTGGTCTATCATGTGACTATCTATATTTTTCTACTTGCATTTATGCACCATCTAAAGCCACCCTATCATGCAGCTATCTAGATTTTTTTAATCACATTGATGTACTATCAAAATTATCCAATCATATGGCTATTTGATAATATAATGCAACTTTCCACCCATACTGACATACCATTGATGGTCTTTTTCTATAGGTTGTCTTCATCATCTAGAATACTCATTCGCAACTTTCATGCTTGATGAGACTAAACAAAAGTTCAAGGATTTAAAATTGGGAGCAATCTTATGTGGATGAAAAACCCATAGGTAAGTCGTGTAATTTCTCTATACTTTAGAGCTCACATTCTTTTGTTATGATATGCTTACTAAAGTGGGGGAAAATGCAATATTAGAAATTTGCACCCTTGTATAACATACCATTATGTCATTTCCCTACCCTAGTGCAAAACATGAAATTCCAAATCACCCTTAACATCCCTTCACTTTTCTTTATCAACCACTCTCTTAGAATCTCAGCCACATGGCCTAGTTTTCCATAGATGCACGCACACCATGGAGATATTTGTGGGACACATAATTGTCCCATGGATCTATATATGTGTAGAGTGTTGTTGAGGCATTACAAACTATCGCCCTTGTAGTGCAACATCTGATTCCACCACCCATTGATGCTCAAATTTAAATATGGACATTATAATCCTCATTTCCAAGATTCATTCGGCCTTCTTAACAATCTCTACACACTTAAATTACTCACTCTCTCTTGAAATTTTTCATTGCATACTTCATCCACATATCTTTTGCATTTCATTCTTGAGCTTATTATTCTATAGGTACAACTTATTTGTAAACTTTTGACCACCCTTGCCTTTACTTCATAAAGCCCTAACTTTGTTGTAGTGAAGGGGAGTCTCTCACATGATCTATTTTCATGTTTTGATAGCTTATCATAGTATCTTGATCATTTTCTTGCAATATTTTCATCTTTGTTATTTTTCAATTCATCTTTACCATTGTCTTATCTTGTCTATATTGGTTGTTGTGGAGGTGAAAACACCAAAACAAGGATCTAACCGAGGTAGATCTCTAACAACCACCCAAAATATTTCCTTATTTGCATGTGCATAGATACGTTGGATAAAGGAGTGGAGTGATTTATCAACCTTCATTGTTAGTGAGTTCCTTTTTTCATATTTACTTGTGTTTATCTTTTTTTTGTGATCTAGTTGTCATTTTCATTCTCTGATATTATCTTAGTTTCATTTTAGTTAGTATAGTTATTTTTAAAAATATTTATATTCACTTTTTCATCCTTGACTCGCTCAGGTGTCCAAGGTAGTGAGCTCATAGAGTTAGACAATTAACTATGGTAGTTTACTTTCCTATTTTTCATAGCTAAAATATCACTATCTTTTAGTCACTCATTATTATTTAAGTTTTTCTACATTTCATGTCTTAGTTTCTATTAATATTTCATCACTTAGTTTGTCTGGATCCACTATCTCACCAGAACGCCAATACAAAGATGAGGCATAATAAATAGTTCATCCTTTGATAATTTAAACAATCTTCAGGTTGGTGAAATTTTCCTTAACTCCATAATATTATTATGCATAATTGAGCACATATCTCCACATGCATTACTAGCTTAATTTTACTTAGTTAAGTTTTAGCTGAGCCTAATTTAGTTTTAGTTGAGTCTAGTTGGGCTAGATACTTTAATTTTTTATCTCTAGTTTTCATATTGTGCACTAGTTTTCATATCTTAGCTTTTATACCATTTTCTATATTTTTAGAGGTATGCCTTTCTATTAAAGCATCATGTTGTATTGATTGTAATTTATCCTAAAATCATAATCTTGTAGTTTTTTAATATTTTTTCTTGATAAATGTAGTAATTATTTTCTTGCTTCCCTCCTTGTGGAAGGTGTTCCCGTTTACTATTTTTTCTTGGTGATGATTGTGTTGCAAATTTCAACATGGCTCCATAACTTCAACATGACATCACAACACTAGATCTTTGACATCCTTCCCCTCAATGAAGGCATTATTTGTAGACCATTTTTTTGACATTGAATGATTTTTTTTCTAGTTACCATGGTGGAACCTATTAGAATTAGTAGGTCTTAATGATTTTATGGCTAACTTACTAAATATTAACTATTTTTTTGAAAACATCCATCCCATTTGATACTCTTCCTAAAAATTATTTAATTAAGAGAAAGTATGATGTGCTCTGCAACTTAGAGGCAATAGATCATGGAAGTGTTTGGCACATAGTTGGAGGGACCTGTGTCTCCTCCATATTGTCTACGTGGTTGATAGTGCCCACTCCCTTCCTCATGGCTTCTCTGACTCTTGGTTTTCATGCTCATTTTCCCTTGCTTTTCTTGTGGTTTAGGTTTTATGTCTGTTATTATCAGTTTTTGTGCTTGGCCTTTATTTCTCGAGT
This sequence comes from Thuja plicata, assembly GCA_018584345.1. Taxonomy (NCBI): domain Eukaryota; kingdom Viridiplantae; phylum Streptophyta; class Pinopsida; order Cupressales; family Cupressaceae; genus Thuja; species Thuja plicata. The sequence continues at coordinate 2,519,142 of MU223296.1, read as the reverse complement.
CTTTATTTTCTCTCTTCTCAGCTCTGGTTCGCACGTGTGTGCCTTTAAGTTTCTAAATGCGTGCCATTTAGGGTCTGGCTTCAAACTAATTATTTCTAGGAGATTGTAATGATGGAAATGACAAGCAAGGCAGTGATAATATGACAAGTTGTATTGAGGAAAAAATTTCCAAAGATACGGTGAAGCCATCATATAAAATAGTTCTTTCAGAGAAAATGATTTTACTAGAGTCGACACAGTTTGAGATGAAGAATAGTGATAGTGATGGAGGAGGATTTCTCAATATTGATGGACATCAAAGAGGAGGAGAAGGTGATGACAAGCCCGCAATAGACCTTGGTGGAGAAGGGAGAAGCGAGGAAGGTAAGACCCCACCACCTGGAGTCAAGACCCTCGCTCTCTCACCAAATGCAGACATGGTAAATGCTATCAAAATCAAGAAATTTGATTGAAGAACATTGCTATTTTATTTTTTTGTTTGGACATGAAGTTTCATTCGGCTAGAAAATTCATTGATGATTGGATTGGTAATATATGGGGAAAAAACTTGGTATTATGGTTAGTTTTAGCGGAATGATTCAGAAAGGATTATTTATTATTTTCTTAAGAACCATGCTATGCAAGAAAAATTCTTAAATAAAGGTTATTGGAATGTTGGCTAAACTATGTTTAGAGCCATTCTGTGGGCACCCAATAGTTTTTTTGATCATATCATTATGCGGTCTTTGCCTTTCTGGGTTGAACTAAAAAATGTCCAGCCTAAATTTTGGCAGTTTATCCCTCATCTGCTCAAACCCCTTGGCACTGTTCTACAAGTTGAAGAGGCTAGGATTACCCTCTCGCACCATAATGCACATATTCTCATCACCCTTAACCCTTATATCACATTCCCTGACTTTATTTCCTTAAATGTCAAAGACGTTAATTATAGTTGGCCCATAGTTAAGCAGGGAGATTTTGGGGGTTGTTTTCACTGCAAACTTAATGACCATAATAGAAAAGATTGCTCGCTATTGAAACAAATTCAAAAGAACTTTGTCATCCCGCCTAATAAAAAGAATAACCAAGAATAATGGTAAACCTTCTAATAAGAATAATAGTCACAATGATAATATTGATCATAATGGTAAGAACAACAATGGTAATATGAGGAATTCTAGTCTAGGGGAAAAAATATTTACGGGGTAAACAAAGACACCCCATTGGACAAGTTTGTGTCACTATCTAACCCTCTCTTTGAAGAAGAATTCAAAGTGCATTTGCGGCTCAAAATAATGGTGAACATAACCCATTCTCTTGTCAACCTCAATATATCCCTGTGGTCAGAGAAAAAGTCCAAGAGGATAATGCACCCAACAAAAATGCACAACAAATAGCTCTGTCTAGTTAAAAATGAAAACATATCAACAACTTTAAGAATGACCAAAAATCTATTGAACAGGTTAATGTGTGTTCTGACACCATGCCTTCCATTGACCCCGTAAACACACACAATCTTGAGATCTTGGAATGCCTTTCCATTGAAAAAATATTGTTTATTCGGAAGTCATCCCCCTTAAATCAATTCATAGTGATCAAGAAGGTGATGACAGTGGTTTTGTTGAAGTTCTTGCTAAGAAAAATAAAAGGAAAACATATGAAAGAAGTAACAGTCTAAAAAATAGTGGGAAAAATAAGAATAAAATTAAGAGTAAAGAATTCCTAGAATGTTTTAGCAGATTATGTAAAAGCCCTACCTCCCCCACCAATATATGATGATGAAAATTCATAGTTGGAATATTAGGGGTCTTTGAATGTCTGACTAAAAATATATTGCTAGAAGATGGTGTAACAAGATTTAGAAGAAAGATATTACCTGTTTGTAGGAAATCAAAATTATGAGCATTCAAGCACTCAATACCTTAAAATTTATATCCAGAATGGAGCCAATTGCATTTTCTCAGGTCATGAAAGAGGTAAAGGAGGATTGACCATTTTAATAGGTTTCAAATGGCAGGCAAAGGTTCCTCACCTTGTCATAGGGCCCTGTAGAGTTTATTCAGTATCAACAACCAAGTGATGGATATTTGTAATATCTATGCCTCTAATGATTACAAAGAGAGGGCTAATTGGTGGGGTTGGTTAACTACTAATCTCCCAAATGTTAAATGTATTTTTATTGGGGATTTTAATATGGTGGAAAATAGACAAGATAAACAGGGAGGGAATAAACATGAGTGGAAGGGTAATGAAATGTTTTTTTGGGCTAAATTCAAAAGAAGATTCAACATTAGAGATCGGATGGAAAATATGAAACATGATTATAATAATATATGGTACACATGGTACAATAATCATAATAGTAAAAATAGAATATATTACAGGCTTGGCAGGATTTATGCAGAAGTTGACATGTTTGGTTTTTCCCACAATCTTGGGCAGAACCCTGTTGAGGTGATACCTGCTAGCCTTTCTGATCATTCCCCAATACATGCTTGCATCATTATCAAATGCTTTGACCCTCATTAAAATAAGTAGAAGAGGAAAAAAACACCTTCAATCTCAATAGTTCCCTATTAGAGGATGAAGATATTATTTGAGCAATCCAAACTACCACTATTCTTGCAAAATTTTGTGACTCAAACATTTCTGCTATTGATAAATAGGATCAAATGGTTATTAATTGGAGAAGGATTTTTCAACAAATAGGGACCAAAGAGGCCATTGATAGAAATAAATAAGATAATCTTTGCTGAAAACAACTGAATACTATTGAAGGTGAACTATAGGAAAGAGATAATGATATAGAATTGGAGCACTCCCTTATTAACACCAAAGCTTAATTGAAAAAAATTTAGAACCATAAAATCCGAGGTCAAAAAGTCAGAGCCAAGGCCAGGTAGATAAAGGAGGGTGACAAGGGGATTAAGTACTTCTTCAAGTTAATAAGAGAAAAACATAACAAGGAGGAGATCTTAGGTATTCAAGTAGATGGAGGGTATACTAATAATAATGAGGATACATTGAAAGTCTTTGTGGACTTTTACAGACAGTTGTTCTCTTCAGGACACAAGTAGGAGAACACTAAAGCCATGAATATATGTATTAAAGTGGTACCTAGAAAAGTCTCTCCAAGCCAAGCTAAAGACCTTGAACAAAAAATCAATCTCAAGGAAATTGATGATGCCATAGGGAGTCTAGCCAACAACAAGTCCCCTGGTGTAGATGGGCTAAATGCATAATTCTAAAAAAGAATAAGGAATGGATTACCTATGACTTATTAGAGGTATAAAAAGAAGCCTTTGAATTAGGTTCACTAGGGGAAAACATTAACATGGGTGTTATCAAACTATTGCCTAAAGAGGGTGATAGATCCCAGATTAAGAATTGGAGGCCTATTACATCACTTAATCTCTCCTATAAGATTATTGCTAAAGTACTTTCTAGAAGAACTAGGGATATTCTCAAGGATTTGGTATCAGTCACTCATACAGGATTTATAAAAGGAAGGTACATTCTTGACAACATCATCTCTAGCTAGGAAGCTATGCATTGGGATAGGGAGAATGGACAAAATGCAGACATGGTTCTTTTAGAATTTGAAAAGGCTTATGATAGAATAGAATGATAGTTTGTTCTCAGAATGTTAGCAGCTTTTGGATTTCCTGAATACTTTTGTAAGTGGGTCAGTATCTTGTTTAAGGATTCCTCGACTGTTATTGATGTTAATGGGAATTTATCAGAACCTATTCCTCTTGGTAGGTCTATTACACAAGGGTGTTCACTTGCTCCTTCCTTGTATGTCATTGCAGCTAATGCATTATCCTTCATTCTTAAAGGTTCTGATTTTGGACCTCCTGTCAAGGGGATTCACCTTCCTAATAATGACAAATTTCTTGTAGAGAAATTTGCTAATGATACTGCTCTCTTTATGGTACTTGAAGAAGAGAATTTTGATAATATTCTGAATAGGTTGCAGTTGTTTTGTCTGGCCTTGGGGGAAAAATTGCACCTCACAAATCCACTTTGTTGGGGTGGAAAGAGACTCCTCCAAGTTGTCTAAGAAACAAAGATTGGCAATGGGCAAGTCCATCCACCATAGTAAGGTATTTGGGAATACCCTTTGCCATAAATCCCTCTATGAAAGATATGTGGGAATAGGTGTGTAAAAAGATTGAAAATGAGCATCTTAAGTGGAAAACTCACATATTGTCCATAGCTGGGAGAACACATGTGGTTTAAAAAGTTCTCTCTTCTCATCCACTATCTATTATGCTTCCACTTGGTTATTTGCTAATAGTCAGTATAATAGATTGGAAAGGACTTTGAGAGAGTTCGTGTGGTCAAATGGAAGGGGTAACAAGAAGTGACATTATGTCAAATGGGATTGGTGTTGTGCTCCAAAAGAAATGGGTGGTCCCAGGCTTAGGGATCTAAGATTTCAAGGAGTTGCACTAGCTGCTAAATGGATCCTCAAAGCACTGAATGGTAATGAACCCTGGAAAGTGCTTATTAGGAATAATATTGAGAAATCTACCATTAAAAAGGTAAGTACTGGAAGGGTGTCCCTCTGCATGACTTTTCGTTTGGTGAGTTTCAGATTAAAGTTAATGGATCCAATGTGTTTAAGTCAATCTAGAAGGAATGGTGCCAGGTTAGACTCCTAATCTGTTCCAAGAATGTTGTTTTCAAAAAACCTTCATGGACTATAGTGGACAGATCTATTTGGTGGGGAATTTATTTGAATGGAAAACTTCTTTCTTTGACTCAGTGAACTGTTCTGCTAAAAAATGGTATCAAAAAGACATTTATCTTATACAGGATATTTTGGTTGACAAGAGATTAGGATCTTGGGCTAAAATCAGTGATAAATTTAAAATCCCTAATTCCAAAAAAAAACTTATACTCTTATCTCTAAGGCTACGAGATGTTTTTTCCTAGGTAATACTATGAATTCTAATCAGATGCTTGATAAGGTTAAATGGTCCAATGGTAAGTTTTTGAAAGATTTCTCCAGTAAGCAATTACAGAATGGTCAAAGATGATGTGGGGATCTTTAATAAAATTAATCTAAATTGGAATATTAGTTGGTCAGACTCAAGATGACACTTTATTTTTGATTTTTTCTGGCATTCACATGTTGAACCTAAATTTTTTTGCTTCTGTTGGATGCTTCTCCTCAAAAATATTATTGTTGGTTCTTTTCTTTCTCATTGTGGGTATCAAGGTGTCACTTTCTCTATCTGTAACTGTCCTGAAACCTTTGTACACATGTTTTATTTGAGTGTATTTTTGCTAAGAATATCTGGTCTAGTTTCTTTGGATACCCCATGTCTTGGAATTCTCTTAATTGTTTTTCATGGCATGAAGTCATTATTAGTTTTGTTGAGGTCTTTGATTGCAAAATGAATAAGATTTGGTTTTCTTTAACTGCTGAAATTCTGTGGACCATTTGGAAGAAGAGAAACAAGGAACTTTTCCAAGATAGGAGAAGGGATCTTACCGAGTTTTATATTAAACTCACCCATTTCTACATTGTTTCACAGGTCACTGCTACTATCGAAGTTCCAAGGGAAAGATTCCTAAATCTAGTAAAAGGAGCAATGATAGTTTACAAGAAAGATATCCAGTCTTCCTCTAATCTGCAGGAGACCCAAGAAGAATGAACATTTGACAGAAGAACCAATATTGCATAAGAATATAGTATTCCAGGTAATTAGAGTAGAGAAGTTGAAGATAGAGCTAGAGATGGAAACCAAAATGCAGCTCTGAATTCTGGATGGAACAACACCAACAACAATGACAATTGTAATAATTATGAACACAAGAACAATATAGATGGATGGGCTAGCAGTGAATGTAAAATTAATAACAATGGTTGGGAGTAATCTTTATATTTTGAATTCATATTATATCCAAATGCATATGGTAACTTGTAGGCTGCATCTTTTTATATAAAGCAATAGTTAATTCTTAGCAAAATTGTAGGCTACAATTTTGTAATCTCAGATCCTTTTATTGTGGGGGTTGAAAAAATCATTAGTATGATGTGATACTTATAACCCATTTGCTAGTTTTCTATTACTTATTGTAATATAATTGATACTTTATGCTAATATAAGAAAACATCCATTCCATTTTTCTTCTATGAACTGCACAGCTAATTGATTATGATTTTTCTATTTATTGAATTATATGATGTATAATATTTTGATTCCTTAATATATCCCACAAGAGAAACTAAAATGATCAGCATTAACATGGAACCAAAGGACTGCTCCAAGAAAATAATTTAAGGAGGACGAAGACCCTCATTAACTACTCCCAATATTGAATCCTTATGTATCAAAGGATACAAGGGAGAGGTTAATAACCACAAAAATAATTGGCTTAGAAGACACCAACTTTTATAAGAAACGACATAGAGATCTAAATCAAAAGGGGGGAAAAGATACCTATTTAACAAATTTTAAGGATTAATCTTTGAAGCAACTAGAGGATGTGACAACTACACAAGTCTAAAGGAAAGAAGATTGTTACCCTCATTGATGAGATCTTTGAATGAGGATTTATAAAAGGAAAAGAGATTTTTTCATTTTGAATTTCTTGAGACCACTTACCTAGCTTAGAATCCAAAATAATTAAGGTGGTAAGAATCTTGTGACTCTCAACAATCACAGAGAACCTAGCATAAAAAAATGCTAAAATTCAGATAGAGTGACATTATGTAGAGTGATAAATTGGTTAATGGAGTTGGGTATTCCAACTATGATCTCTATGTCCTGGGACTCCAAAGGAAGACTTAGAAGCCTAATCCAAGAGGGAATAATAGTCAAACAATCTTCTAAAGGTTCGAAGCAAGGCACTATTTTTGGATCACTAGAATTTTTTTATATAATACCTAGGGACTAGTAGTAGCAATATTTAGATAGACCTCAAAAAGGGAAAGGGAGAAGCAAGGACATAAAAGGAGTAGCTAGACCTTAAAAGGATAGCTTGGGATAGAGGAATACCCACTTAATGAAGTCTCATCAGTAATGTAATATCAAACATGCAATCCCACCTCCAATAGTCCATGTAAGCTTTTGCACACAAGGTGATACATGTCCTATGTAGTGAGTTTTATGTATTTTTTCAAAGGGATTGAATTTTATTAATCAATATAATTTCTTACCAAGTCTTAACCTTCACATGTTGTTGGAACAATTAAGATGATGTTTTCCAATAAATAAATAAAATTTAGTTTGAATTGAATATACAATCTTATCGTTCAATAAAAAACTAATATATTTTTTCTTGTTTACTTTTGATCTAAAAAAGTTCTTAATTCAAAAAGAGTTCAATTATTGTTATCAAAATAATAATAGACTATTGTAATAAAAATATTTTGTAATTATTGATTTTTATTCTATTTTTAAAATTTACAAAGATTTATAATTAACAAAAAATCCATACAAATTTAATATAATTTTTTAAAATTAATCAAATAACCTTGTAATATTTGAAATTTTATAATTATAAAATATTATTATTTTATTCAAAAGATTTTATTCTAACCAAAATTGCTTAAATAAAAGTTCTTAAATGATTGTTGAGTTCTAGATATATAAAGCACACATAACAACATTAATGATATATATTTAGTTATGGTCATTGAACAATATATAACTTAAAAGTATTTTCTAATGGTCTAATAGATTCCTTATACTCATACTTGATACTTTCACCAGTGTGTATGTGTTTTTGCGTTGGGCAATGGCATTCAACAAATCAGGTTACCACGAGTACCTACGAGTACCTCGTGGATTGCGCAATCGAATGCTGCATATACCATGAGCTACTCGCGGCCCATGGATTGGAAAGTTGCATTATTGCATTCAAATGAGGTGATTCAAAGGCTATACACACATCAAACATCTATCCAGCACAGAATGATGTGTCAGTCCCTTAAATCTACACATGTGAAAACAACTTTTCTTAGGGCAACATCTATCCAGCATACTGCATGTTCCTTTGATCGTAAATAAAATAAATAAAATTTGGAAAATTTTCAAAATACGGCTTTGAGAATGTACGTCAGTTGGAATAATATACAATACATTCTGGCGTGTAAGAAGCCTAAACCATATACCCATTGGAATCCATCAATATATAATTAAATCTTGCATGAATCACCTTTTCAGTAGTTGATGAAAGCACTTTTAAAAATAGAGGAGAGGTAAAGGAAAAGCAAGGTCAGTGACTAAGGGAGCTCTACTCTCTTGTTGAGTTTGCTGATTTAGGGTGAAAAATAACAAGGAAGAAACTCCACTATGCGTAGCAGTAAAGTTTGGATTCCTAGATGTTGTAACGATGTAAAAGTTCTGCATCTTGCTGTGAAATTGAACCGAGCAAAAATTATTGAATTTTCAATTGAAAGAAGTGCAGTTATCAAGAACAGTGCAATTCTCAAAGAGCTCATCAACCAACGTGCTGAAGCCCCTAGCATAAAGCGAGACGATAATGGAGGTAAGCGGGATGCAAATATCAAGGTATCTATAGCTATTCATTGGTTTCTGTGGCACAATAGCATATATCCATCAATTGGTTTAGCTTGGAATTGGAAGTTTTGAGAATGTCATATTCCAAAGCTTTTCTGTTAATCTTCTTTTTGTGTATAAAATGACTCATTTTGGATCTGGCAAGAGAGTTGAATTCACACCAGATTTAGTGAGCATATACGACATACAAGACAACTTCAAAATTGTTGTTGGTAAGGTGAATCATCAATCTCAACATTCTACATTACTACTAACACATGCAAATGATAAAGTAGAATTTGCATGAAAGATTTGGATATCTGAATTTTAAATACATGCAGCAACTTAGCAAATAGGAGATGGTGCAAGGCTTGCCTACCATAGAATTTTCTGATGGAGTTTGTGAAGGTTGTGCTCTTGGAAAGCATCCACAAGAAAAGTTTCCAAAAGGGATAGCATGGAGAGCCTCTTCTCCTCTAGAGCTTGTTCATAGTGATCTAATGGGTCCATTTCCTGAACCTTCTATTAGCCAAGCCATGTACTAAAATTCATTGACAATTAGACAACATACACATGGGTGTATTTTCTCCAAATCAAATCTGAAGTGTTTGAGAATCTCAAGATTTTCAAAGCTCATGTATTGAAGCAATCTGAGCAAATGATCGAGATATTAGGGGGGAGTATGTTAACAATGATTAATAGATTTTTCATTCTTATTCAATAGCTCTGTTTTTCTCTATTTTATATTAGCATATGTTTGCTTCTATTTTTTCTTTGCTAGATATATCCTATGTTGTGCAGATTTGACTGTAGAATTCTACATGGTATCAACTCATAGGTTCTAGGAAGGCGACTTTTTCTTTCAACTACATCTATACATCTATAGCTGCAAAATTGTACATGGTATATGTCCTCTATATTGTCATCACAATCAATGAGAGATTCAACAAACAAATGATAAACGTTTGATAGGATGATATCAAGGTATCTATTGCTATCGTAGAATTTTGTAGCTATAGCTGCACTAATCTAGTTGAAAAAAAAAAAAAACCTTGAAGGAAGATTACAGAAAGAAACAAAGTTGCTCAGAAAATGAAATTGAATTAATCATTTATATGCTCCTTAATTATAAAGTAGGAGATTTATACAAAGTTAACCACAACATAAACTGAAATTACAGTTGGATAATGATCACTTATTCAATAATTAGTCTTACACATGAAATGCAATCACCTACAATTTGTACAGTAACAAAAGGATCTGACTGAGAATAACAGCCTCTCATCCATAAATTACAGATCAGAACAGAAGGTGAGTGAGATTAGAATTAAACACTAACATCTGTGGCACAATAGAATCTATCCATCAATTGGTGATGTTTGAGTGGGGCGAGCTAGATTCCACCGCCTATGTGGTGTACCTCGTCTAGTGGTCCTGGACCGGATAACTTTGTAGAAGGTGTGTGGGAAAGTTTCAGGATTCTTAAGATTATGCGCTCACTAGAAGAAGCTTCCCATAATGCAATCGAAGGGGATGTTGAAGAAGCTTCCCATAATGCAATCATTCCAATAAGGGCCCATTTGGTGCATGACATTAACTTATCCAGAATAGGATTATTCCAGAATAGGCCTATTCTACAATAAGGGCCTATTCTCGGATTAATTAATTCTAAAAATGAAAGCTGGAATAAGCTATTCTCTGTTTGGATCCCATATTGTAGAATTGGAATAAGGATTATTTTTTATTTTTTTAATTAATTTGAATAATATGTATTTTTAACTTGTGTACATATATACACATACACATATACACACATATACATGTGTGTATATACACACATGTGTGTATACACACACATGTATATATACATGTGTGTATACACACACACATGTATATACACATGTGTATGTTTATATACACATGTATACACACATATATACACATGTGTGTGTATATACACATGTGTATATACATATGTGTATATATACACATGTGTATATATACACACACATATATATACACACATATGTATATACATGTATGTATATATACACATGTGTGTATATATACACATGTGTGTGTATATACACATACACATGTGTGTATATATACACACACATGTATATACACATGTGTGTGTATATATACACACATGTATACACACACATGTGTATATATATACATACCTACATTAAAAAAAAAAAGATTTCAAAATTTTTTATTTTTTTTTAAAATTAATAAAAAAAAATAAAATTTGAATCCATAAATAGCTTATTCTCGAATAAGAAATGAACTCTAGCTTTTTTTTAGAATTAACTAAAGCAAGCATTGGCCCCAAAATGGGGATTAGTTTTCTAATTCGAGAATTGAAAAAATGCCCCAAACGGAGAATTAAATTATTCTAGCATTAACTAATGCTTATTCTAGGTTAATGCTTGGCACCAAATGGGCCCTAAGTTCCCGACCTTAGTCCCCACGCCTACACAATTTTAACTAATCTGTTTACCTCTCGCTCTACAACTTTCACTCATTTCTCTATTCATTAGATTGCAGCACTAAAAAATATTATATTTCCATCCTTACCCCTCTAGGGTATTGTAACATAAAGAATTTGATTTTTTGAATGTTTGTTTGTTTAGAATTGATTATGTTACTAAAATGTAAGATATGAAAATGGGGAATGTGATTGATATGTAAATTGTTCTTTGAATTACCTAGATTTTAATTGAATTGAGTTGATTAAGTGTTGCAATTGTGATTAAGGAGAAAATAAGATGTTCCTTTTTACCCTCAAATGCACAAATGGGAGATCCAAGTTGATCAACCCAAGAAAAGGGTTAATGCACAAATGAATCAACTATTTGGAAAGGAGAATGACAAAGGAAATACCTTAAATTCTGTTAATTATATGTGTAGAAATGATATATAACAGTAATTGAAGAGATGGGAAAAATGCACTAACCTTGAAATATTTCAGATCAAAGAATGCTATTTTCTGAGGCCTGTAGATAGTTTCTAAAAAAACTGATAGTTGATACCGAACCGAAACATAGAGACGAACAAAACCCAGAAATAATTTTCTGTTTCGATGTCATCTTATGAAAAAGGTCGACCTTGACCCACAAATGTCAACCCTGACCCAATAATGTCGACCCTGACCTGCACAGATCTGAAAGTGACTTTGTTTGCATATCCCGAAAGTTTGCCGAAAAGGGTATCCAGATTTGGGTTCAAATCCACTATTCTGTACCTATACCTGCAAGAAAAAGGAGATTTTTTTGTTGTGGGGGAGGGGTTTTCCTTAGTCAAACCCCGATTTAGGAATTAACCCTGAAATCAATAAAGTACAGAATGCTAACAAGTAGTAGAATTGAATCTGACAATGAAGTTATGATACTCAATAGATATGTAATTGAAATTTGAATGTATGCAAGTATGTAAGTATGAAAACATGAATTGAATATGAACCATAAACCTCCATGATTGTATGCTTAAAATCCACTTTGAAGAAATGATGAAAGAGTCTTGAAGAGGCACAAAGGATCTTGAAGGAAGATCACACCACCATGAGGGCTAGATCTAGGGT
>MU223296.1:2486525-2502060 GCA_018584345.1 Thuja plicata | reverse complement strand
TATATATACATCAATTAGTTTATATTATTCAATATGTTTTACAAAAAAGTACTATGTAGTAAGATATTTAAGCTAGAAAAAGAGTTGCCTAAATGTATACTATATTTTACATTAGAATTATTTGTAAATCTAAGAAATTGGCTTTTATGGGACTTAATCATAATAATGGATGTAAGATTGTTGACGTGAAAGGAGTGCTTTATCTAGTGAGTTTATCATGTAGATCTTATTCACACTAGTTACTTAAGGTTATTTAGGATACATATAGGATACCTTTTCTTATCAATTTGTATTAAGTCAGGTTAGAAAGTTTCAAATTTTAAAGGTATCTCTTCAAAATCTCCTAGTTTATGTAATCGGCCTCTTTAAAATCCCTTAAAGTTTGTGGAGGTAACTGAAAGGATTCAAAAATATTTTTATGGTGTTGTATTGAAGAGAAAAAGAGGATTCCTCTTGTGGTGTGGGAAAATAATTGTAGATCTAAGAAATATGTTGGCTTGGGTTTCAGATCTATTAAGGACTCTAACTTAATCTTGCTTGCAAAACATATTTGGAGATCTTTTGTACTAAAATTTAGGGGGGTTCTATCTTATGTAGCAAGTATCTACAAGATTATACCTCTTTATCAACCTCCTTTTAAAAGGTCAAAGGATCTTCCTTCTGGCTCTCTGCTTTTTGAAATTATATGAAGATATCAAAATTTATCATTCAAAATGGTACAAAATGGAAACTTGGCTTCAAAATATTAATTTGGTTTTAAGTTGATAGCTGGTTAGGGTATGAGCCTTTATCTAATTCTGTAATCCACAGTCTCTTAAATAGAGGATTGTATTAATATAATTTTGGATCTTTGTAGAAGATTGTATTTAGAATGGTGCTTGAAAGGATTTGGTAGTGGTTCATGGGGATATTTTGTGATGACATTATTTTTCCATTAGTATTCAAAGAACACTTTTGGTAAACATACACCGAAAGACAAGACAAAGAGAAAACTGAAAATGCAGATATCAAAGATCACTAAAAACTGCTAAGTACAAAGAAAACTGATGACATAATTTTGTGTGTAAACCAAAAATGCAAAATGGAAAGGATGAACAGGAACCCAAAAGTGGAACCTGACAAGTAGGTCATAGTGCAAACCAAAAGAACAGTCAAAGAGGAACCTGAGAGACAAATCAAGCAAGGAACACCGAGAAACAACCTAATTGACTTAAGAGCATAACTGACCGACAGATACCGAAAGTTAGTTGCAGCCTGCAAAAAGTGGATCTGACTTCCACGTTAGATAAAACAATCTTATTCTATTTATAGAGTCTTGATTTGTTTTTAAAACCATTTTTTTAGGGACAAGTAACATGAATGTAAGAGTTTTAATTAGTTTAACTGATTTAAAACACATAGACTAGGAGATCAAGGTAAAGTTGTAAACCTATGATCTTAGAGTTAACATTGTTTTACGTGAAACTTGATTAGGTCAATCTATCTTATAAATAGATGTTGTAATCATTCATTATAAAGGATGTGAGAATGGATGAGAAGATGAATGAAGCATAGAAGAAAATCTATGGATCAGACTGAAAGTTTCAAGAACCAAAACAACAAAAGGTGAATTTGGTTATCAAGAACCAAGAACAGAGACTACCAAGAATCAGAGGTATTATTCAATCACATTAGGTGATATACTTATATATGTAATATTAAATGGATCTATAATCAACAATAGGAGATTGCATACACCAGGTCAAATTGTAATTTTCTTACATTCTAACAAGTGAAGAAAAGTGTAAAAATCCTTTCAAGGAAGGTGGATTTAACCATCCAATTATAAATCTCTTAACCGAGTGCACACTAAATAGTATTGCTAAAGCTCTTAACCGAGTAGACTTTAACAGGTCTCCATAGATACTCCTAATAGGGTAGATCATCAGAAGTGATCAAATTTTAAGCCTTAACCAGCCCCTTCCAATATGCAGATAGTGAAGAATTTGTGGGTGTCATCCCCACCGTAGTTTTTACTTCCTAACAGGAGTTTTTTGCGTTATCATATCTTGTGTTATGTTTCAATTGCTTTCATGAATGTTTCTATGAATGTTCACATGTCTAATTAAGTTTATGAATTTATAAATCTTACATCAAGATAGCATAGAACAGTTGGTTGGATAAACAATTTATTACCAAAAGGATTAAGGTTAAAAGATTCAAAAAAAATTTGAGGTACTGATTCACCCCTCCCCTCTCAGTACACACTTCCCATTAATTCCAAAATCTTTGCACCTCTAGTGCATTCTTAATTTGACCTATATTTTGCAACAAATCTACATTGGAAAGATGGTGTGGAAACCCCCCCTTCTAGTTGTTATTTCATTGCCTCAATTGTCTCTTTTTTGCATCTTTCTATTTATCCCCTATCTTTTTGGGCTAGAGTTAAGAACTCTAAGTTGGTTTCAAAGATTAATAATTTTCTTGATCTTGCTTCAAAATAAGGTCCTTAGTTTGGATAATCTTTGTAAAAGGGGTCTTTCTTTTCTTAACGTGTGTTTCCTCTAGTTTTAAGTACTATGAAAGTTCTCTGCATCTAATTTTGGATTTTTCTTATGTGCATAATGTTTGTTCACATATCTTGGTCATTGGAGTTTGGATTGGGTCTTCCCCTCCTCCTTTGCAAATATTTTAGGTCAATGGGTTTCCCATTCTTCTAATTTAGCTCTTTCTTTCCTTTTCTCTCTCTCATTATTCCTCATTTGGCTTGGGGTGTTTGGAAAGAAAGAAATAACTAGGTTTGTAGAGAGTCTCCCTAGGCCTAATGGGTTGTTATCCAATATTTGTAAAGCCATCAAGGAAAGATTTATTTTTGGGGTCTCTTCTTTCAAACCTAGTGCTAGAGTCCCGCCAACTAACTATGATTTGCAAGTTTCTCATAGTTGGAATCTCTGAGCTGATATTTTAATTCCTATAAAAAAATTGTGAAGCTTCTAGTGATAATAATATTGGTAGGTCCCTCCTCCTAATTGGGTAAAGGTCAACTTTGATGGGATGACTAAGGAAAATCTTGGGTTGGCTAGATGTGGGATAGTATTGGAAGATGGAAATGGTGGGTTTGTTTTTGTAGTGGCACTCCTCTTGGGAAATCTAATGAATCAAATTTCTTGAAGCTATTTATTCCTACCATGGGTTGTTTCCTACCTAAAAATCTAATTGAAAATAGGTCTAGATTGAAGGTTTTTTTAATAACATTACAAAATACCTTAAAAGGTTACAAAGGCCTAGTTGCACTATTGAGAATAGGATAGAGGACTCTCTTTCTATTATATTTTTTTATAAAGTCCACATATCTAACATTTTTAGGGAAGGCAATGGTGTTTATGACTCCCTTTCTAATATTGGTGTCCATAGAAATAATAAAATGGAGCGGTGAAGGGGGGTAAGCTTCCAACTCAACCCAAGAAATTGATTTCCTATGACATGCAACATACACAAGCAATGAGCCTTACTTTTCACGATGATGTGTAATTTATTTCTCATTTCATTCCTCAATATTACCACACAATTTGTGTGTTTTTGAATTATATTTCTTATGGTGCCAAGCATAGTGGTGTGTTTATCAATATATTGAGGGTATTTAGTGGGACTGGGCACTTTGTGAAGGGAATGGATTTAGCAATGGGAGGTGATAGGAATTATTTGATGCCAATCACTTGTGAAGAATTGAAAAAAAGGATAACTTTGTGAATCCTTTTAAAAGGTGGGATTTCATATTACGTTGAACGACTTCATGGGTTGATTGTAATCTTTCTAAAAATTTCATCCATCGCTAGAAATATGGGTAGGTAACAGTGTATGGATAGAGTTTTAACATAACAGAGGATCTCATTGTGCATGTTACTGGGCTTTCTATAGAAGGTTAGAAAATTTTCAATGACCAAAAGTTTGCTAGTTCAACAATTTAGAATTTCACATGAAAAAGAAAGAGGGCAATTGCTTGGTGAAATAGTCCAATGGTGACTAGAAAATAAAATCTCTCAAACCCTCATGGGCTATGGATCTCAATTTACTCACTGAAGATTTTATCCATGATGATTGATATACTATTATTTATAAAAATCATTTTGTTCTTCTCAATCATTTTAAAAATAGAGATAGGATTTCTTTTTTGTTCTATTTCTTATATTCACTACAAATGGGCATTAGGGATTATAGAAAAAATCATAAGAATCCTATCTTATATGAAGGGTTGAATTTTTCTATAATAGAGAAGTTAATGTTGTACAAAGATAATACTACAATTCCCCATATTTTGGAGAATTTTGAAAATGAAAACTCAAAGTTGGAGGAGGAGGTCTTATATGTCCTTAATACTAATGAGGATGGATGAAATTTAGACGATGATGAAGATCTGAATTTCGTTGACTAGGAGGAAAAAGGGAAGAATTTTGGTAAGAAGAAAGAGGTAAAAATATGTAAGACCTTCCCTATTTGATATATTTCTAAGGGTAATGAACAAAGTATTGTATGGAGCTTGGTAGACTCTCTTCTAGTGGCTGAAAGGGAAGGAAGTGTTGCAAGTGTGGTTGTTATTACACTAAAAGATCGACATGCCAATGTCCGATACAACCACTAGATTTATAAAATCCAGAGGAGGTGGTTAGTCTCTTGTCATAAATTATGAGGGGAGTGTAGACCATTTTGCAAAAAATTTCCCCCTCAATGTTACTTAAGGGGATTTGAACCTTTGACCAACCTTTGATACCACTTGTTGCAAGTGTGGTTGTCATTGCACCAAAAGATTGACTTGCTAATGCCCGATACAAACACTAGACTTATAGAATCCATAGGAGGCAGTTAGTCCCTTGTCATAATTCCTGAGGAGAGTGCTAACCATTTTGCCAACAAAAGATCTCCTTTACCTAAGGACTTGGATAAATATTTTCCATTCCTTAATTTTGACAAAGAGAGCCTTGTTGATATCTTTGGTGTGGAAAAAAATGTGATAGCGGATACTTTAAGGATGAAAAGTTATTTTCTCCATGAACTGAATGATATTAATATAAAAATTTGGTATCTTCAAATTAATTTTGAACATATACAGTCTCAAGGTGATTTATGGATTGAAAGGAAGAAAAAAATGTTGTTTCCTCTCTTCAAATGGTTGTTAAGGATGTTGAGTACATGAAGGAGGACTATGAGGGTATAAATACTAGATTAGAGACTAATTATAAGAAAATAAATGATAATTGTATCACCCCGATTAACTCTAGTTACAAAGTTATTAAGATTAGTGTTAATAGTACGAAGGTTATGAGTGATAATTTGAGAAAATGCATGAAAAGAAGAAGAATTTTTTTGGTTTAGATGCTTTGTATAAGGGTAAATTGGTTCTTCCAAAGGATAAAAAAGAGCCCAACACTTGCATGTGTGTCCATCTCAAAAGAGATATAGAACAATCAAATCAGGATATGCAAGACATCACAAATCTCTTTTAAAATGTCTTCCAACTTGAAGCCAAAGTGGCTAAGGAATTTAAAATCCTATAATATTTCTTATTTTTTTGTCTATTGTGCTTTGGCTACCTTTTTCGTAGCTATTTTCTAACGTAAACATTTTGTATATAGGATTTTGGGTCCCTTCAAAATCTATTTGACCCTTAATTAAAAACATTGATTAATTATTAGAAAATCCATACTTTCAAATCTTTTATAAAAATTAACTAACTAGTACTAATAAATTATCCGTACTCTCAAACATTTTATAGAGTTTCTCCAACCTAACTCTTATCCTAATTATATTTATAACCCATATTCCTAACCCTAATATTCACTCAAACATTTGCCTCAACCCTAACTTTAATTTTAACCCTTACCCCATTCCGAATCCTAATCCTCATCTTAACTCTAACTATATGTGTAATTGTAACCCTAATCATAAACTTAATTTGAACCTTAATTTTAATGTAGTACCCTAACTCTACTTATAACCCTAACCCTAACTCTTATTATAACCTATTCATAAACTTAACCCAAACCCTTACAATAATTTTAAACCTAACCCTTCGATCAAACCTAACCTTAATCCTAATCCCATCCTAACCCTTATTCATCTAATATATCCTAAATGTAATTATGTCTCTAACCATAAGCCTAATCACAATTATATCTCTAATTGGGATCCTAACCTTAATTTTAAACCTAAGCATAATCTTAATACTAACTATAGTACTAACGCTAGCCCTAACCTTAATTCAAACTCTAATTCTAAGTCTAATATGAACCTTAAAAAACCTTAGTTCTAATTTTGATTGTAACCACAACCATACCTTAATGTGAACAAGAGCTTAATTGTAACCATAACCACAACAAAATCTTTATTTGTCTTCATATTTTTAATGTGAACAAGAAACCCATAATTATCATAAATGGTGTTGGATTTTGGAACATTTTTAATATATAAAGAACCCACATTATAATATGATGTGAGAATTGTCAAGGAGTGGCTATTTCAGAATGATTCTTATGAATCCCTAAAGGACTGGATGCATGCATATGCAGATTTTTTAAGGATGAAGAATGTCTCAAATTACACTATCTACATATTTATATAGCATAAAAAGAATGTTATGATTCAAGTTATTGGGTAAAAAAAATCATGTACATTTAGATGCTATCTATATTCCTCTATTTCATATTGTTGGAGATTTGCTTCTATGCAAATAATTGACTGTATGTTTTTCCATTGATAACAACATTTAATATACATCAGTGTTCCATATGCAATTATCCATACAGATGTTTTGGAGCCATGCGTGTTCATTTAAATGAAGTATACATGTTCTAGATGCTATGTGCATTCACACAGAGTCAGATATGAAGTTTCAGTTAAGTTATGCTAATCAGTTATGACAGTTACAGAGATTGAAGACTATTTGTGAAGAGTCGACGTAATTACATTATTGATTGAGTTATGCCTATCTTTGGGATATGTGTGTTTGTATTCATGTTTAGTTATGATTTAAAGATAATTATCTATAGGTGCCAAACGTATTCTATCATAATCGTGGAGTTGGAGTTAATTTGATGAAGCCAACTTTGTGAAGCATCGCGTTTATTCAGTATGGGTTGCATGCATGATGTGGCTGACTAAAGAAGTAAAGAAGGGACTCCTAGAGCCGATGAAGATCACATCCTCTGGAGAAGATACTTATAGTAATTCATTTGATGAATTCCAAGTTTGAATGAAAAGAATAAAGACAGAAGAAGTGCAGGAAAGAATGTCTGTAGTTTTGGGACAGTAGAGACATTTCATTGATCAAGAAAAGATCTATGTGAAGCAGAAGTGGAAGTATACAATACACTGGAACTGATCAAGATAGCAGGTCTACTTAAAAAGTTCATCTATCAGATATAGTGTATATATATTCTACTAAAGGTTGTAGCCTTCATCATTCTAGCAGTGAGTTTTTGGATAGTGAGTCCTCACCCCTAACAAGGTTACTTGTAAAAGAATCCTAACAGGGTCTGACCTTTAAATTGGTCTTTGTACTTCTTGCATTGTAAAGATCAACTCCTAATTCCCACCTGGGTTTTTACCTATTTGGTTTCTCCATAACCAAAATTGTTGTGATCTCTGTTGTGTTATTTGAATGTGCATTTACCTTATGTTAATTGTATCTAAGAAAATAAAAGAAATCAAACTAGCTGATAACTGATTCACCCCCCCTCTCAGTTATCCTTTGGGACTATTCTAACAATTGGTATTAGAGCTAAGTGTCTTGGAGAGAAAGCCTAACAACTTAATGTAGATCAGATGGCATACTTTAGGAAAGAGAGTCCTATGTTCGATGGAGAAAACTATCTTGACTGGAAGAACAAAATGATAACACATCTTCAGTGCGTTGGATTTGAGATCTATGAGATTTCCACTCAAGAAATTGAAGTTCCCACCTTAAAAGACCTTGTAGAAGAAGACTCTACAGTAAAAAAAAAGGAAGTGTTCACTCACAATGCAATCGCCAAAGAATCCCTAATCAGTGCCCTATCCGACAGTGAATTTTCTGAAATCAAGAAGGCAGATAAAGCATACTCTGTTTGGAAATACTTAGAAGATATGTTTGAAGGAGACATCCAAGAAAATAATGCATGCAGAAAGACATGGAAGAAAAGGTACAACAACTTAGAGATGCTACCTGAAGAAAACATCAGAGCCTACAATCAAAGAATTAATGAAGCAGTTTCAGGTATCAGGAACAATGGTGGAGAAATTTCAGAGGAATATATAATGGAAAAACTAATGACCACATTAACAGTAGACTATGAGAGCAAGATCAATATCTTAGATGAGAATATGCAATTTTCAAAAGACTTCAAGAGAGATACTTTGATTAGCAAGATATCCGCATTTGAGATATCAAGGTTGAAGACAGATCCCAAAAGTGAGACAACTTTCAAAGCTTCAGTCCACATCAAGAAATCCATAAGCAGCTCTAATAATAATGAAGAAGTGGATACAAAACTAGAAGAAATCATTTCTATGATTGCCAAGAAAGAAATGAAAGGTAAAGGTAAATATGAAGGAAAACTACCATTCAAATGTTTTTCATGCAACAAAGTTGGTCACTTTGCATCCAAGTGGCCCACAAGAGTCAAGAAGTTCATATCAGATTACAAGCCCAAGTACACTAAGGAATGTTATCATGCTGAAGATGGTGTAACTGATGATGATTCAGGAGAAGATGAAATTGGTTTTGTGAAGACATTAATTTTTCCATTAGTACACTTAGTAAAAAACATTGACAGAGATCATCGGTACAAGCATAACCGGTGGACTACAAGCATAACCGGCAGACAACGAGCATACCCAAGAGAACAAAAAGGTCATGACAAAATGCTAAGTATGGAATTGACTGACGAACACTGACAAGTATTACACTGAAAAAATAAACAGGACATCACTGAAGGGTCAATAACATAACATGGAGATCATCACCAACGATACAATTTTGAGAACAAAACTGACGGAGAAGAAAAGGAATACCTGACGAACAGTTCAAGAAAGGAACACCGATGGAAAATAAAACCGACAGACTGATAGAGAAGCCTGACCATCAGAACCGACAGTTAGTTAGAGAACCCGCAAATAGTGGATCTGAGTTTAACACATAAGATAAAGCATTGTAATTCTATTTTTAGAGTTTTAATTTGTTTTAAATCATTACTTGAGGGTCAAGCAAGCTTTATGTAAATGTTTTAAAGCATCCTAATGGATCTAAAACACGTCTAACTAAAGATCAAGGTCAAGTTGTAAACCTTGGATCTAGAGTTAACTTGCGAAGAGTGAATCAAGAATAGAGCTAAAATCTAGTATACATAGATGTCTAATCAATTGTGAATTATAAATTCATTATTGTTGATAGCCACGAAGAGCATCTAAGGAGCAGAAGGAAGAATTCATGCAAAGTTCAAAAATAGATCACATCAGTTATCAAGAACACACAGAGGCTACCGACAAGCAGACAAAGGTATTATTCAATCATGGAAAGATGATTACTCATACATAGGAAGCTTTATTGGATCTGTTATCAGCAATTAGAGATTGAAAACATCATCAGATCAAAGACTTATGTAGTTGCATTCTAAAAAGTGCATCACATCTAAAATCCTTTTGTAAAAGGTGGACTTAACCATTCTTTACAAATCTCTTAACAGAGTGCACACTTAGTAGTGTTGCTAAAGCTTCAAATGAAGTAGATCTTAATAGGTCTCCACTGTAATACTCCTAACAGGGTAGGTCATCATAAGTGACCAATTGTAAGCCTTAATCGGCCCCTTCTTATCTGCAGATAGTGAAGTCTTGTGGGTAACAATTCCCACCGCAATTTCTAATTCCTAACAGGAGTTTTCTGTGATATCATATCTTGTGTCATGTGTTATCTATTTTCATGAATGTTTCTTATATGGTTACATATTAAATAACTTATGTTATGATTTCATATACATAAAGAAATATGAACAGTTAGATAAGATAATTTACAAACTCATGATTAAGGGTTAATGGGCTAACAAAGAAAAGTTTTAGAGGTACTAATTCACCCCTCCCCTCTCAGTACATCATTCCAATATAATTCCAACAATTGGTATCAAAGCTAAGTCTCTTTCTTGAAAATCTTAAATACTTAAGAGAAAAGATCAGAGCAATGGAAAATTACAGACTAGACAAGACTATTGAGAATGAGCAATTGCAAATGCAGATAAACTATGAGCAGTATAAAGAGGCGAGAATCAACTTAAGAAAACTTCTTGATGAAAGAAAGATTATGGCAACTAGGTTGAATGAGGACTACAAAGAATCAAAAATACAAGATTACTTTGATACAACAGAATCATCAACAAGAAAAGCTTTAGACACATCAGTAGAAGAAATCACAAGTCTACAAGAGGTCAATCTACATCTAACAGAACAAATCAAGATTCTGTAAATCGGTCAAGAAACTCAAATGGTGAAAATGATTGATGTCATGAATGATGCAAGAAAAGCTGAAAATGAAAGAACACTAGCTATTAATGATACGAGGAAAATAATAGAGAAGCTATAAGAGAAAGAATCAGAGATTCAAAGACTTACTGAGCATCACCATGAGGTTACCAACCAGATTATTCTTATGAGTCAAGAAGCAAACAGACTAAACACAGAACTCATTGAAAGAATACAGATTATCGGTGAGCTAAGAGAAGAGAATGAAAAATTGAAGCAAGAAATCAAAGTCCAGAATCAACACAATGAATTGATCAACAAAGCTGAAGATAGCAACAAAAGGATGGATGATTTTCTTGATGGATAGAGAAGAGTCAATAACTACACAGGATTAGGGTACAATAAGAAAGGTGAATATTCTAATCAACCAGATCAAAGGAATACTTTCACAACCCCAAGATCCAAGAAGCTATCATGCAATCACTGTGGAAAACCCGGCCACACCTCAAACATCTACAGAAGAAAAATGAAAGGTATTTTTCAAGCACAATCTGCTTTCATTGATAATTGTTATAAATGTCAAAAGAAAGGACACAAGGCACATGAGTGCAGATCCAAAGTGAAAAATCCAAAGAAGAAAACCTACATGGACAAGTACTATCCTACCTGCAAGATGAATGGGCATACACATGAGGAGTTTTGGAAAAAGAACAACAAGGCCTAGACACCAAAAGAAACTGATAATAGATACATACCAACAAGAGTCAGTAACTCATATGTTTGGGACTATAACACATGGGTAAACTACACAACATGTGGAAGGTATGGTCATATTGCTGCCAACTATATGAGAAAGTGGACCAGAAGGTCAAGAGGTTGGACCAATCTAGGTATGGAATGTTTGCATTGTCATAAGGTTGGACATGTGATAAAAGATTGCAAAGACCGACTGAAAAACACAAGTACACATCCCAATGGAAATACCATTGATGACATCAAGAGAATGAGAAAAAAGATGTGGGTAAAAGCCACAAACACTGAAGGTGCTGGAACAAGCAATGCAAATGGTGACACCCCATCCAATGGATCTGGTGACATCACTACATCCAACTAGATTGTACAAGTATGTATGGAACTGCATTATGTCAAGTTATACTGTGCATCAGTTCCATTACACATAGTTCATATTGTAATATTAGCATGAATAAAGATGCAATATATTGTTATTTGTTAAACTATTGAAAAGCAACCATCGGTTATTGGGCACAATTTGCATCGGTGAACACACACAGAAAAGTTATCACTACTTACTGGAATGTATCGTTCATTACACAAGTTAATTGTAAATCGACAGACATCAGTGAACCTTGAGGCAATGAAAGCTATCTTAGCCACTTTATCGACCATCATCAGTGAAGTCACCAAATCTGATAGCAACCCTGACGCTTTGCATAGACATCGAAGATGTTATGAATGTCTCTACCGACAAACTCAGTCTTTATATACCGATGAGTTGGTAAGCATTAATGACAACTTAGGGCATGAAAAGGTTATAAAAGCCCGATGGGTAAACTCATTTTTGCACCCGCGATTTTTGAGCAGAGCAAAGCAGAGTAGAGAAATTTCAAGAAATTTGGAGTGTGACCTAGCAAGAATCAATTTGACACAAAGAATTCACATTCATAGGCAATCACAGAGAATTCGTAAGTATTCACATTCACCGACCGCACTATTTTATTTGCGAAAAGCCCTAAATTTCTGCAAAACAATGGCATCAACTTATAGAGTTGAGAAGATTAGGGAAGATAAGAAGAAATATTTCAATCTTGTCAGCAGAGGCTCTTGTGTTGAACCCAAATTCAAGCTACACCCAGAAATATCATCACTACCCGATGATTCTGGAGCATTCTCCAGAATCCCACCTAGGGTTTTGCTGGTAGAGGACATAAAGTCCTATATACACTGCAAGATCTCAGAAATAGGAGATCTAGACCTAGATAATGCCTATAGGGCACTATGTGATGATGCTGGAAAGCTCAAAGAATAGCATAAACATCTGGAAGTAAAGGGACTCACGAATGCACTTCATTTTCCCAAGGTCTTCAAAACAGAATGGATAAAGATTGTTCTTAGCAGAGTTCACAACAAGACTCTATGGCTTAATAAGCCAAAGCCAATAAAAGAGGATGTTATTCACATGATTACTGGTTATCCTACAACCGACAAACCACAAGCTCACAAGCACCCATCCCTGGCAGAAGTGGAAAAATGACTGGTGCTAAATCAGATAAAAGAGCACTCAAGGTCAACACCATTACCGATGTAGAACTAAAGTTTGGAACATGTGTTGTTGGATATAAAATCTTCCAGGTGAGCATATTGAATAGCATATCAAGTACTGCTACGAGCACAGCATACAAGATCATCAAACAGGGAAAGAAGATGGATCTTGCATAGATCCTATTACATCAACTAGAGGAGAACATGTGCACTATAAGATCTTCAAGGACAAACACTTGTAAGTTTGGTTCCCTCATAATGTGCATATTATTTTACTTTGAAGAATACTTTCCTTCAATAGGAAAAGTTGTATGGGACACAAGCAGACCCATAACCATTCAGATAGGTGAATTCATAGAATCACTAGGAATAGATTTTGATAATGTTATGCATGAATATTTCAAAACCATTAAGGAAATATTGCAAGCCAGAATAAGAATTCCTGAAAATATGATAGAGGAACACAGAGAGAATATATGTTTCATGGTAGATACTGATTTCACGTACATCGAAGCAGTAGTACCTAGTAAATCATGGCTCTGAAAGTTAGAATATGAAATCAAAATAGGACAAGCCAATGAGTGCATTAAGGCACTACTGAATGAACTAGTGGACAATAAGAAACTAAGATTTGGCACCTATGAAGAGGCCAAACAAAATATTAAAACAATATTCTTATCAAGAAAGCTATAAAATAGTCAAGCAGAATGGTGAAGAATCTGAAAAAGAACTTGAATATATCTTCTGAAGGAGAAGAGGAACAAGAGGGTAAGGAGGAACTCACCGAGGACCAGCTACCCATCAGTGATACAACAAAGTAAAATGAATCAAAGGAAGAATAGTATGATTTACCACCTCCTCCTCCACCTAAGAAGTCAAGAACAAGGAGTCAGACAACAAAGGTTGCAACTCCTTCTCCCATGGTAAAAGGAAAGGTGTATAAAAGGAAACCTGACACATCAAAGGGAAAATAACCAGTTAGGACACCTACCAAAAGGAGGAAATTTGTTCAGACAAATGAGGACTTAGAGGACTTGTTGGTTGTATTTCCTATTTTTGCTGTTTTGTCTTGTTCCTTGTCTTCCCCTCTGCAAATTTTTCAGGTTTCCCATGTTTTAACCTTGCCAAATTGTCAAAACCCTGAAAAAACCCTAAAGCCAAGTATTAAACAATGCATTTTTAAAAAACCCTAGGCCATGTCTTTATATTTCATCATTACCTTTTTCAGTCACTCAAGACATGTGCTTTAAGTCAGGTCGCTTGATCACTTTACCAAAAACAAATATGCCAAATCTTCTTCCGATCAAGCTTTTCCTTTATGTCGTGTAGTCTCTTGAAAAAATGGAATATTCCATCAATGTCTCGAGACTTAGCGATCTTTCTTTAGTCGGGTTGTCGATTGAATTTCATAACATAAAGCTTTAAAAGGAACGGGACCCACTTCAGTCGCGTGGTCTCATGATAAAATGGCAGTTAAGGGGTAACTGTCCCGATTCAGCGACTAACGGTTTCATGTTAAGTGATTTCCCTCAGTCGGGATGTCGCCAGAGCATAATGATTACTCAGATTTCCAGAATGCATAAAGTGGATGAAAGAATAGATGACATCTGTCACAGAACTAATGGTTGTCAGGAGGTCGCTAGAAGGAGGAAAGAGATCAAGCGATAAGGAGACATAAGTGTTTGCACCCTCAGTCACGAAGTCTCCTGATAATTTAAGGGCATGAAGTATTTTGAAGCGATTAAACGACAACCGTGCGATGAAGGAATGAAGAGATCTGACGGTGGTCGCGTAGTCTGGTGATAAAAGTGCCCCAGAGAAAAATTCATTCTGACTTAGCGATTAAGTTATGTCACGAGGTCGCTGTGAACAGAAAAAGGCATGTGCTATATAATAAAGTTAAGTTGAACTTATCACCCGACTCAGTGACTAAAGGTTGTCGTGTAGTCTTGAAAAGAGAAGTAAGGATCCAGTGACTTGGCGATTATCATGAAAAGTTAAATGCAACGGTTTATCGCCAAGTCTGGAGAAGAATGCTGGGTTAAGGTTAACTCCTCGCGACTTAGATTTTTGCTTGTGTCGCCTGATCGCTAGATGGACTTGAGTTATCCGAGGAGAAGAAAGACCATTGTCACCAAGTCTGAAGATCAGACCATGGTTAAGAAAAAGTGCTCGCGACAAAGAGACTTAATGAGGTCAAGAGGTCGCCTGATAGTGAGATCTAGAAAAGCAGCGCCAAGTGGATGTATGACAGAAGGGATCACCCAGCGGCCAATCAGGTACATGAATTTTTGATTACTGTGTAAAAAAGGTAGCTAGGATGTATGACAGAGGATGAATCAGAGGATGCCATGTCAGCTGTCTTAACCATTTTATGATTGCGCCAAAAGATTCATGATTTAAATTTGATTTTCTGTCACCTCGCGCAACTACGGCTAGGTTTTTGAAAGCTCACGGCATATCAACTTAATGGCAGAACTAACATTTCTAAATTTTGAGCCATGTACTCTGAATCCTTTGGCTATAAACAGGAGATTGTGCATTCATTCCTATTCACCGAGTTTATGATTTCAGAGCTAAGTTGTTATTTCAAGCAAAAAAGTGATATTCAAGAGCTATTACAGTGTTAAAAGGTGATTAAGTTTTTTAAGAATTACAGAGAGTTGTGTGTTAGAGTAATTTAGCAATTGCTCTTTTGTGCTTAAGTTTCACTTAGGCAGTTTCTTTAGTCTTAGGAAAGTTTCTATTTCCTAGCAGTTGCCCTTTTAGGGTTTTGACATCCTTTATAAGGATT
>MU223296.1:2436532-2478461 GCA_018584345.1 Thuja plicata | reverse complement strand
CAAAATGAGAGCTTACAAATTTCTTGAAGAGAAGCTTATAGAGCTAGAACAAGAAACTCATGATAAATGGAGCAAGATACTCAATCCTGCTGAGGAGAGCAGTTATGAGAAGGAAACAGTCACTCAGTAAGATAAATCAATAGCAGAGTTAGACAGTGAAGAAGTTCAAATAACCAGCCAGAAATAGGTTGATATTATAGATGAAGAATGACCTAAAAACAATGAGGAAAATCAAGTACCAGCAAGTCCAATTCACATCAGTTTAGAGGATGAAGAGGTTACCAAAGAAGAGTTAACAATAAAAGGTAACTTAGATGATGATATAAATGATGAATCATGGTTAGACAATATTGTCAATACCACTACAGGAAAAGACCGAGTAGTAGAAGTACAAAAAGATGAAGACATAAATATTGTACAGGGCAATACTGACGAACAGGATTCAACTATTGACACTGCAACAATCAATACACCAAAAAACATGAGTATATTAATAGATGCTATTGATATTCAATCAAGCCAGGACAAATCATCTAAGAAAGATGATGATATACCCAAGGATATGGGTACTGATGAAAACAAAGATGCATCCAACACTTAAAAGGATACAGATACAGAAATGAAAAATGCAATCGACAATCAACAAGAAGTGTCAAATGAACAAAACAAAGAGGTCGATAACAAAGCTGAGGATACATTGAGAAAGGTTGAAGAAAAGGATAAAAGTGAAGGATTCAAGTAGGATGAAGGCACAAAACACAAAGAAGATATATTTGTTGAAACACCTAAGGTCAATGAGGAGACGTCTTCACCAAACCAGTCGGTGGACTCAGAACAGAAACAATAGGATGTTTCATCTTCTCGACCCTCACCTACCAATTCAACCCAATATCAAGCTTTACATATGGTAGTACATCAATCTACCACCTAGCCAAAGAAGAAGAAGAAAGCACTGAAGAAAGACATTTTGGTT
The DNA here is from genome assembly GCA_018584345.1 of Thuja plicata. Taxonomy (NCBI): domain Eukaryota; kingdom Viridiplantae; phylum Streptophyta; class Pinopsida; order Cupressales; family Cupressaceae; genus Thuja; species Thuja plicata. Next base: position 2,477,488 of record MU223296.1, on the reverse strand, counting down.
GTTACAATGGATGAAGTAATAGAAGTCCCAAACTGGGATATTACTACTTTGGATAGTGATAAACTTCAAGAGTTTGGAGTACTATGTCAAAGGAAAGCCATTTAAAATAAAATGATACAGGAACATAGGGAAAAAATGGCACTTGACAAGGTAAGAGACATTCTACAACAACTGGTTCCTGAGGTGAAACTTGAGCAAAATGCTACAGTTAAGGAACAAATTGCTGTTCTTACCGACACCATCACAGACCAGAATATAGATGCAGAACAAGCTATGGAAGAACAAGAAGAGAAAAAGTATCAATACAAGTTAATTGATAAGATCAGCCAAGAAGTGGCACTAAACAAAGTAAAGCTCTCTGAACTAACTGATCAATTAGAGCCAATGATTACTGAGGCAATTACCTTATTTCAAAAGATGTGCACGCTTGAAAATTTTACAAAGACAAATAGTGACAAGTTAGTAGAGATAGATTCTAATGTCACAGCGAGTGCACAAAGCATAACCTCAAATGCAGACAGTATCAAGGTGCATCATGACAAGGTCATTCAGGCTAACAGGCTAAGGAAAGAAATATGGGATGCTGAAACACAACTCAGAGGTGAGATTACCAAACTATAGGTACACATCTTGCCTAATCTTACTATTCTACAACAGCATATTTCTGAAGCAAGAAACCTAATTGCAACCCTAGAGATGTCTGTAGTAGACAACATCTATGATATACAAGTAAGGATATCACTTGAGCACATGGCTCTAGAAATGCTGAAGGAAAAATGAGAAAAGATGATTGAGGAGATCAAGTCCTCACATTCCCACCTTTTTGACAAGATGTAAGTACCTTTGCCTTTATTTTCAAAAAAGGAGGAATAGAAAGGAAATGTATATTGTATCTATAGGAGGAACAAATATGTAAAGATAGCTATGTATGATATATCAAAAAAAAGGGAAAAGAAAAGTACATAAGGAAATGTGTATATACTTACACTTACCAGCATATACATAGGGGGAGTCATTCAAATGACTAAGGAAGAAGTATACACATGTGTACATACTAATACATTCAGTATGTTGCACATATCATGTTTTTGATACTAATGTCAAAGGGGGAGATTGATGACATTAATTTTTTCATTAGTACACTTAGTGAAAAACATTGACAGAGATCATCGATACAAGCATAATCGGTGGACTACAAGCATAACCGGTAGACAGCGAGCATACTTGACAGAACAAAAATGTCATGAGAAAATGCTAAGTATGGAATTGACCGACGAACACGGACAAGTGTTACACCGATGAAGTCAATAGGACATCACCGAAGGGTCAATAACATAACATGGAGTTCATCACTGACGATACATTTTTGAGAACAAAACTGACGGAGCAGAAAAGGCATACCTGATGAATAGTTCAAGAAAGGAACACCGATGACAAAGAAAACTGATAGACTGATAGAGAAGCCCGACCATCAGAACTGACAGTCACTTAGAGAACCTGCAAATAGTGGATCTGAGTTTTACACGTCAGATAAATCATTGTAATTCTATTTTTAGAGTTTTAATTTGTTTTAAATCATTACTTGAGGGTCAAGCAAGCTTTATGTAAATTTTTTAAAGCATTGTAGCGAATCTAAAAACATATCTAACTAAAGATCAAGGTCAAGTTATAAACCTTGGATCTAGAGTTAACTTGTGAAGTGTGAATCAAGAATAGAGATAAAATCTAGTATAAATAGATGTTCAATCAATTGTGAATTATGAATTCATTATTGTTGATATCCATGAAGAGCATCTAAGGAGCAGAAGGAAGAATTCATGCAAAGTTCAAAAATAGATCACATCAGTTATCAAGAACACACAGAGGCTACTGACGAGCAGACAAAGGTATTATTCAATCATGGAAAGATTATTACTCATACATAGGAAGCTTTATTGGATCTATTATCAGCAATTAGAGATTGCAAACATCATCAAATCAAAGACTTATGTAGTTGCATTCTAACAAGTGCATCACATCTAAAATCCTTTTGTAGAAGGTGGACTTAACTGTTCTTTACAAATCTCTTAACAAAGTGCACACTTAGCAGTGTTGCTAAAGCTTCAAACGAAGTAGATATTAACAGGTCTCCACTGTAATACTCCTAATAGGGTAGGTCATCACAAGTGACCAATTGTAAGCCTTAACTGACCCCTTCTTATCTGCAGATAGTGAAGTCTTGTGGGTAACAATCCCCACCGCAGTTTTTACTACCTAACAGGAGTTTTCTGCTATATCATATCTTGTGTCATGTGTTATCTATTTTCATGAATGTTTCTTGTATGGTTACATATTAAAGAACTTATGTTATGATTGCATATACATAAAGAAAGATGAACAGCTAGATAAGATAATTTACAAAGTGATGATTAAGGGTAAATGGGCTAACAAAGAAAAGTTTTAGAGGTACATATTCACCCCTCCCCTCTCAGTACATCATTCTGATATAATTCCAACATTTTTTTGCTATTAAAGACATTGAAAAGATGCTTGAAGAAATGGACAAAGAAGATGAAGAAAAAGCACAAGATTTAGCATTAGTTTCAAAAGCTGACATCAGAACTAACTGGATCATTGACAGTGGATGTTCACACCACATGACAGGAGACAAAGAAAGATGTGTACATTTGGACAAATACAAAGGTGGCATGGTTAGATTTGGAGATAAAACTCCCAAACCTATCATAGGTAGAGGTTCCATCACCCTAGATGGAAAGAACAAGACAAATGATGTTCTCTATGTTGATGGTTTGCACCATAATTTTCTAAGTGCTGGATAGTTGCTTGATAAAGGATATCAATTGGAATTCAAAAACAACTAGTGAATCATTAACAACAAATAAGGAGACATGATTGCATTAGGCTCAAAAAACAAAGGTAATATTTTTCAGCTCAATTCAGAAGTAAGTTGTTTTGTTGCAAAAGTAGATGACAGTTGGCTATGGAACAAGAGACTTTGTCATATCAATTTTGACAACATAGTCAACATAAGTAATGTAAAGGCAGTAAGAGACCTTCCAAGTATTGCAAGACCAGTTGACACCATGTGTAGGGAATGTGTGATGGGGAAACATGTGAGGAGCTCATTCAGGAGAAAACAAGACTCTGCAGAAAACAAATTAGATCTGCTACATATAGACCTATGTGGACCTACTCAAACAAGATCATACTATGGAGAAAGGTATTTTATTTTGTTTGTTGATGATTTCTCAAGGATGATGTGGGTTGCGTTCATAAAATAAAAATATTAAGCTTTTGAAAAGTTCAAAGTATTCAAAGCTAAGGTTGAGAATGAATCTGGATTGAAGATAAAATGTCTAAGATCTGATCGAGGAGGATAATTCACCTCTGACCAGTTTTATGACTACTGTGAAGAACATGGAATAAAAAGACAGTTAAGTGCACCTAGAACCCCTCAGCAGAATGGGATAGCAGAAAGGAGGAACAAGATAATACTTGACACAATGTACACTATCATGATTGAAGGAAAGGTTTCCCATACCTACTGGAGAGATGTGGTCAACACAGTAGTTTATACTACCAATAGAATACAATTGAGGCCAGGCGCATACAAGACACCTTATGAACTTCGGTTTGGTAATGTACCTACTATAAAATACTTCAGAATCTTTGGAAGAAAGTGCTACATCAAGAGGGTTGACAACATTGGCAAGTTTGATGCTAGAAGCGATGAAGGTATTTTTCTTGGTTACTCTACCAAAAGCAAAGCCTATGGATGCTTTAATCTAAGACTAAAGAAGATCATTGAAATTACTCATGTAAAGATTGATGAGAAGTTAATGATTCAAGAAAGATACTATGAATGTGCTCCTATGATTGAAGAAGAACCCCGACCCATCAGTAAGGACACAATTATTGAAGAAATGTTTGACTGTATTGATGTTTCATGTAACAATCCTGAACCAAGTGAAGAAGAATCATAGATTACAGATGAGAGTGTCACTCCTAAGAATTCAAGATACACATCCAAATACCACTCTAAGGAATATATCATTGGAGATCAGAGCACAAAAGTCTTGACAAGATCAAGAGAAAAATGTTCAACCGATGAAGAAGAGGTACGCTTACTTTCACAGATTGAACCCTTAAGTGTTGAAGATGTGTGCAAAGATTCAGATTGGAAAATTTCTAGTCAAGAAGAATTATATCAAATAATCAAGAACAAAACACGGGAACTAGTCCCTAGACCTCATGACAAGAACGTGATTGGAACAAAGTGGATATTCAAGAACAAAATAAATTGAGAAGGCACAGTGATAAGGAACAAGGCAAGATTAGTGTGTAAAGGATACAGACAGAGAGAAGGTATTGATTACACTGATACATTTACCCTTGTGATCAGACTTGAAGCTATCAAGTTGTTTTTGGCCTATGCAACATTCAATAACTTCAAGGTATATCAAATGGATGTCAAATCACCTTTTCTAAATGGTGACTTGAAGGAAGAAGTCTACATAGAGCAACCTAAAGGATTCAAACTTTTAGATAAACCAGACATGGTATGCAGACTAAAGAAAGCACTTTATGGACTTAAACAGGCCCCAAGAGTGTGGTATGAGAGACTTGATGGTTACTTAACTAAGATAGGATTCAGAAAAGGAGTAGCTGACTGTAATTTATTCATAAGAGAGACAGATGAAGGACTACTACTCGTTGCTATTTTTGTTGATGACATTATCTTTAGAGGTAATGACAAACTAAGTGCAAAATTTTCCAAGGAGATGAAAAGTGAATTTGAAATGAGCATGATTGGACCTATCAAATAATTTCTTGGATTGAATGTAATACAAACTGACAAAGGCATATTTATAAATCAATGTAAGTATGTGAAGGAGATATTGAAGACTTTCAAGATGGAAGACTGTAAACCAATATGCACCCCCATGATAACAGGAAGAAAGCTTTCTAAAGATGATGATTCCACAGTAGTAGACAAAACCCTATACAAGTCTATGATTGGAAAACTCATATATCTCACTCAATCTAGACCTGACATTTCTAATGCAGTTGGCATTGTTGGAAGATTTACAGCTGAACCCAAGAAAAATCATCTAATGGCAATAAAAAGAATATTCAGATACTTAAAAGGAACTATAGACTATGGTTTGTGGTATCCTAACTCAGAGAATATACAACTTCATGTGTATACAGATGTAGATTGGGAAGGTTGTGTTGATGACAGAAAGAGCACATCAGGAGGAGAAGTATTTCTTGGAGATAGGTTAGTCACTTGGACAAGTAAAAAGAAAAATTGTATCTCTCAATCAACAATAGAAGCTGAGTATGTCGCAGCAGCATTGAATTGTTCAACAATGGTTTGGATCAAACAGATGATTAAAGACTTTGGTATTCAGATTGATCATCCTATTGTTATTCACTGTGACAACAATAGTACTATAAATATGTCAAAGAACCCTGTGATGCATGCAAAGACAAAGCACATTGAGATCAAATACCACTTCCTAAGAGAAAAAGTTGCAGACAAAGAAGTAAAGTTGGATTATGTGAGTACTAAAGAACAATTAGCAGATATTTTTACAAAACCATTATCAAAAGATACCTTTGATTATCTTAGGGAGAAGTTGGGAGTAATTCCCTCTGCTGAGTCTGATTAGAATTTGCAGCAAGAACATCAGTCCTTAGTGACTGATGAATGGTTGACTACTCTACTTCTGGAGTAGTACCTGTACTTAATGGTGTTTAACACCCTTTGTCATTAATTTTAAAGGGGGAGTATTAGTAAGGGGGAGCATATACTCTGGGGGAGTATATAGAGTAGCAACAGTAAAGAGAAACCTTTGATGAGGATATTGAGAAGATTTTAAAAAGAAGGAAGACACTTTGAGTTGATGATATCATATGTTGCCATCAATGTCAAAGGGGGAGATTGTTGGAGATTTGCTTCTGTGCAAATAATTGACTGTATATTTTTCCATTGATAACAACATATAATATACAACAGTGTTCTATATGCAATTGTCCGTACAGATGTCCAGGAGCCATGCGTGTTCATTTCTATGAAGTATACATGTTCTAGATGCTATGTGCATTCACGCAAAGTTAGATATGAAGTTTCAGTTAAGTTATGCTAATAAGTTATGACAGTTATAGAGATTGAAGACTATCTGTGAAGAGCCGACGTAATTAAATTATTGATTGAGTTGAACCTATCATTGGGATATGTGTGTTTGTATTCATGTTTAGTTATGAGTTAAAGATAATTATCTAAAGGTGCCAATCATGTTCTATCATAATTGTGGAGTTGGAGTTAATTTGATGAAGCTGACTTTGTGAAGTGTCGCGGCTATTCAGTATGGGTTGCATGCATGATGTGGCCTACTAAAGAAGTAAAGAAGGGACTCCTAGAGCTGGCAAAGATCACATCCTCTAGAGAAGATACTTATAGTAATTCATTTGATGAACGCCAAGTGTGAATGAAAAGAATAAAGGTAGAAGAAGTGTATGAAAGAATGTCTATAGTTTTGGGACAGTAGAGACATTTCATTGATCAAGAAAAGATCTATGTGAAGCAGAAGTGGAAGTATACAATACACTGGAACTGATCAAGACAACAGGTCTACTTAAACAGTTCATCTATCAGATATAGTGTATATCTGTTCTACTGAAGGTTGTAGCCTTCATCATTCTAGCAGTGAGCTTTTCGACAGTGAGTCCTCACCTCTAACAAGGTTACTTGTAAAAGACTCCTAACAGGGTCCGACCTTTAACTAGGTCTCTGTACTTCTTGTATTGTAAAGATCAACTCCTAACAGGGTTGTAAGATCTTCTAACAAGGATCATTATAAACTAGTGAAGTAATTTCTGGGTGCTAGTTCCCACTGGGGTTTTTGCCTATTTGGTTTCCCCGTAACCAAAATTGTTGTGTTCTCTATTGTGTTATCTAAATATGCATTTACCTTATGTTAATTGTATCTAAGCAAAGAAAAGAAATCAAACTAGCTTATAACTGATTCACCCCCCCCCCCCCCTCNGATTCCCCCCCCCCCCCCCCTCTCAGTTATCCTTTGGGACTATTCTAACACATATGACTTTAGAAAAAATAAGTGCTATAAAACCATGAAGAAACAATCTTATCTACTTTGAGGATATAAGATTTACAATCCCATATAGAAATAGAATTTCAAATGTAAGGAAAATATCCATGTATAAAAAAAATTCCACATTAATATGAAGGGAATAGCAAGGATAACTAATCTACAAATATTAGCAACATTCTCCATGTTCATGGGCTTTGGGATGTTGAGACCATTATAAAGAGAATGAAGATAAAATGCATATAACCTCAACATTGATATTCATATTAAGAGAATAATGAGGATAACTAACCTACAAATATTAGCAACATTCTCCATGTTCATGGGATTTGGGGTGTTGAGACCATTAGAAAGAGAACGAAGATAAAATGCATATAACCTTAACATTGATATTCCTTATTGAACTTTGCTGGTGTACCAAAAGAAAACCCTAATCCCTATGGAGTAGGATGTATTCTATGTTTGGAAGGAACACCTAATATGTAAATGTATCTAAATGTCTGTCTCAATACAATCGATGAAACAAAACTTCAGACTCTTCTCATAGATTTGTAACTCTTCTAATATTAAATAGAAGAAATTCCTAATCCCTTTGGAGTAGGATGTAATCTATGTTTGGAAGGAACACCTAATATGTAAATGTATCTAAATGTCTCAGTCTCAATACAATTGATGAAACAAAACTTGATACTCTTCTCATGGATTTGTAACTCTTCTAATCTTAAATTGAAGAAATTTGAGATCGATGAGATTTTACCTTGATTATATATGCACTAATGCTTAGAAAACTTCAAAGTGGTAGCTAATAAATATTCATAGAGATTCAAAATTAATTATCAAACTTGGTAGTATACGTCCCTACTCACGTACATAGAAAAACAAATAAAGAAGCAGACAATCTGACCAACTTGGCCATTGGCAACGCTAAGCAAGTAGAATTCTCTATACACGAGTCATGGTAACATGGGGTTGGGGAAGGACTTAAAGAGAAACCTCAATCATTTCTTGGTGTTCCAGCGTATGGCAAGGTAAAATCATCAGGATAGGCATTAATGATCTCCACTGCCACTTCTCTATGCTCGTATGTCTTCAGAAATGTTTGGCTTTTAAACTTGATGGAAACAATGACATTTCCAAGAAAGCAAGAAATAAATTTAAGGGAAATAGATCAAGGCTAGAAATGGATGCACCAATCCATCTCATTTTTTTTTTTTTTTAAATCTTTAAGGGGCCATAACTGATAGTTTGTATTAATATTATGAAAGCAGTAAAATAGTAAAACATAAAACATAAAAGGTTCCTGGTTCATAACCCAATCCTACCAAGAGGATTGTGAATCCCAAATCTAGAGCACCTATGCTCATCCAAAATTAACCATAAGCCAAAAACTTAAACCAGAGTATAACAATTATCAACAAAAATTCAGGTTATTATCTAACCCGTTATGAACTTATCTCTAGTTTTGAATAAACATCAAATGGCTTTTATTGGGTCTTATTTGTAATTTTGTGTGTATTGGGTGAGGATTTTCTAAGAGAAAACAATAGGTATTGAGTAAACATTGACATATCTTCTATGTTCTTTGCCTCTCCTTTAATGGGAAGAAATGAATGATGTAGACCAAATATCAATGGCCCTAATAAAGAATTAGTTCTTAGGAAACATGCAGGTTGTTTTGGAGGTGACAAGGTATGATAACTGGGTTCCTATCCCCATGGACTTCAACAGACCCTCTACATGTGCTGACATGGCATAATAGTAGTACCCATTTGTATTTTCTAATGGAGCATCCTCTATTCTGCAAAGATGTCACAAGGCTACTAAAGATATTGGTTTCGTCAAAAATGTTCTAGGAATCATCAATTTAAAGGGTTTGGATTGGATGACACAGTTTAAAAATGAATGCTTGGGTGGTGCTTTATCTTCGCCCTAGTGATCTTCTAGGTCTTTCATGGTTCATGGTTCATGGTTAATTTTGTATGCATACGGACAAATGTAAGGATAATTCTAGCAACCCGTTATATTGGCGAAGTGTAATGTTTAATTTTTTTTTGACAAACACAAACTCTTATGGAAACTTTTATTATTAGGTGAATGGGAGCAACCTTTGTAGTTTATCAAGCAAAATAATAGCGAATGTGCTAAATGATATGCACATCCGTGTAAAGCTACGTGAATTCACCTCTATAAGCTGATTAGTGAATCTTCTGAATAGTATGAAATTTTATTGAAAAGTATGCAAATCTGTGTCTTTAAGCTTATTAGAAAATCCACTAAACAATATGCAAATGCGCTGATAGGTCTCACGAATCTAGTGAATAATCCGCAAATCCACCGCTGTGTTTTCTATAATGATTTGCATCTGATAGTCGATTTAGATGTGCTCTAATGCAAAAATTTTACAACATAATGGTGCTTAAACAAAAAAGAAGATAGACTCATGGTATTATTGAATGGATGGTCAAGATTGCTTGATTGCTTGATTCAGATCAAGGGTGGACGATGGATTAGTCGTCTGACTTTATAAGATGGTGTCAAGTAGCACTATGAGGTGAGTTGAGAGGGATATGGATGATTGACAAGATGGAGAAGGTACTTGAGGGGACAAGCTCATGTGAATGTGTAAGGGGTCCATGTGCTTGATGTCAAGGGTGGACGATGGATTAGTCGTCTGACTTTATAAGATGGTGTCAAGTAGCACTATGAGGTGAGTTGAGAGGGATATGGATGATTGAAAAGATGGAGAAGGTACTTGAGGGGACAAGCTCATGTGAATGTGTGAGGGGTCCATGTGCTTGATGTGATGAGAGGAAATTGTGTAGAAATTTGAATGTAAGGGACCCATGTGCTTGATGTGATGAGAGGAAATTGTGTAGAAATTTGAATTGGGTCAACCTCACTAAATTAGGATTAGGATAGGATAATTATGGATGAAGGGGATAGGATAAAAGGGAAAATAATTAATGATAATTATTTACTTTGAATTAGGAAAAATAGAAGAAAATAGAAAAATATTTATTAAATAATATTCTATTATTTAAATGGGTTTACTACTTAGTGTGTGGGTCAAGTTGTGGTGATGTTTTTGTGCCCACCAATATTTAAACCCCTTCCATTTCATGTGCTATTTGAGGGCATGTTGTGTCAACGTCAATAATCACAATAAAAAAAATATTTGATATTTTAAAAAAAGATATATTTAAATTAATTGAATGGTGGGAATTAGATGAGATAGGGGTACATTGACCAAAGGGGGTCAACTTTAGATGTTTACATGAACTAATAGTGTTGTTTCACGTAGTTCTAGTTATTTAGATCATAGATTTTGTGTATCACTTGGTAGACCATTAAAAGTTCTGTAGTACAAAACTTTCAATATTATATTAATGCACATCAAATATGTGCATCATGATTATTTAGTCTAATTTTTTTGAGCACATTAGAAGATTTTTTTTATTTTAGTCACTTAACATTGGACACATTTGTTAAGTGGCATAATGAGGTTCTATAAGAATGAAAGATGAGATACATAATTTATGCATGTTTCACTTAGAAGAATAATTAAGGAGAATATATGAAAGAATTATGAAGATAAAATAACTAAAGAGTCTGAAGTTGTATATCCTACAATGTATTCAAGGATAAATTTATTGACTTATGTATGCTTTCCAATGAACTTTATGAAGAGTAAATTAGACATGTGCTACAGAAGAAAGGAAATAACACAATTGTTATATTTAAAAAATACAATGTCAACTTGAAACATTATCTTATATCTATTACACAGTTGTTGAATGCCTTCAAAGTTTCTACTTAGAGCTATAAAGCTAGTCTAACTAGGGGCCTGATTAAAGGGAACTCAACCCTCATAACTCAAAAAATTCTCAAAGTTGTTTCTAAACACTACTAGTCCTTATATGGCTATTTCAAGGCTATGACAAACAACATTTATTATTTAGTAATATATCATATTATTCAAGTAATTTTTAATTTACATATGTGCATATGTTTAGGTTTATACATAGAGATCATGTTCACACACTTGAAGGTGAACATGGGTGAAACATAACTAACACATAAAATTCTAAATCGATCATCCATGTACCACTAAAATTTTACTTGTGTGGTAGATTAATTGTAGATGTACATTTGTAGACGTCCAAAAATATTAATATTAATATTAATATTAATTTCCCTCTTATTCCTCTAACTGTTTAATTTAATCAATTAAATAGTTTCATAATTGGTATTTATCAATAGTTTAAATACTATCCTAATGTATTTTATTTAAATACATTTGTCTCATGAAATTCCCTTTTTAATAAATGTATAATCTAAACCTATCCTAGAAACCTATTAATCCAACCTACAGACCTACCCTAAAGCCTACCCTATTCCTACCCTACTCCCATCACCTCATCCTCTAAGCATGTTTCCCTACCTAACTGCCCTTTAATTATACTTAAAGGGTGATTCCTAACCTTTTTAAGACTAATGGAATGCTCACCAACATGGGGAAATTCTCTCCAAAAAGGTCACCCATTCCTCTTAAATTCTTCTTACAAGTTTATCTCCCACTTGGAATTCTTGAGCCACTAAATATTAAATGCTATATTTGACTCAAAATTTGCCATCCTTTCAAGCCTATGTGTCCCTTATGTGGCTCTTATGTGGCTCTTATGTGGATGCTACATAGATGCCACATCCTCCAAGCCCTTCTCTTCTCTCCCAAAACTCTATAAATAGAGGCCCTCTCCTCTTCATTTTTCATCTCTCAATTTGCATTATTATCATGCTAGATTTGTTTTAGAATTTCATTGCTTGTTTTCATGCTCATGTTTTTATGTTTAAATCACTTAGAAATCACATGCTAGACTTTTAATTTGGTAAATGAATCATAGCTTCAATCTTGCATAGTTTGCATATCATTTCCATGGCTAATTTAGATCATCTTGTGAAGAATTTGAGACTAGTTCCTTATACTAGCTCTTGAATTGCTTCATTATTTTCCAAAATTGCATTGCATTCGGAGATATTCCATTTGTGTTTGAGAGAGCACACCTACAATCATTCAAAAGAGCAAATCAAAATAAGTAGAATAGGGTGCAATTTACTTGTTTTTAAGCTCAATCTGATGTTATAATGGAGTCTTGTTGGTTTCTTGTTCATTCTATGATCTATATGTGCTAACCCACTAATATTTTTATATTTGAGCTTGCTCCCAACATGTTGAAGAATTCATCATACACATTCTGGCACGCCCGGTGGGACCCACATCCCTAAATTCTTCTAAATTCTAGTCTTTTTTCTTTCAAATCTCACCAAGCACGCAGATCAGTGTCTGCGTTTTACACAGAGGTGTCTGTGCAAAAACCGGTTCTCTGTAAACCACCATTCGGTGTCTGTGCTAAACTGGCGTCTGTGCCCTGAACTGGCATCTCCACCTGGCATTGCTAGTTTCAGACTTTCCAAACATTTCTTTTCAGTTTTTCAAGATTCACAGTCTTTCCCACTGCTTTTTAATATTTGAGCATTCTATTTTTTAGCAGAGATCGGTTTTACAAGTAGTTATAATGTTAAAATTTGAGTAGGGGAAATGAATCTTGAAAACTTCTTAAAAGAACACTAGCTTTTAATTATTTGGATAATCTCAAATGGCTACGTTTGATCAGATTAAAGGCTAAGAAGGAAGAAAAATTAACTTTGTTTATTGTCTTTTGCTATCTTTTTGTGCTTGCAGTTACAACGGCATTTGCGTAAACGCTAGTTCATAAACCAGCGTCTGTGATTCACAAAATGGTGTTTGCACTTAATCGGTGTCTACGTTTTACAAATCGGCATCTCCGAATGGTATAGCAATTTGCTGGTTTTTTGTGTTTCTAGCCTATTTTCCTGCATTCTGTCATTTTTAGGCTAAAGCAAGAACCAACATATGCGCCCTGAATCGATGTCTGCGCTTTGTCAAATTGGTTTTATCATTTTCTAACAATTGTTAAGTGTTTTTTGTTTTTTCAACGCTTGTCAAAGGCTAAATTTAAAACTACTAATCAGTTGTCTTGTAGCACTGCTTGTCAAAGACACAAATTCAAAACTACTCACATTTGTCTTGCAGGTTGCCTCAAATAAAAATTGACCAAACGATCATGTTTGTGTTAATATTTTTTAGGCACATAGACTAATTAGCTAGATTTCTTTATCTAATCCAAAGCAAGTGTTAGGGGATTATGCTCTCTTCCCTTTTGGGAGGATTAAAAACCTAGACACACTTGCTTTGTGTTAAATAATTAAATCTTTCAGGAAAGAACAAAACTTGTCTTACGTGCTTGTGGAGAAAATGATACTATATAGGAGAGTATGCTCTTTTCCTCTTTGTGGGAGAATCATAAATTTAGACTCTTTTTTTTTCCAATCCAATTTACTTTGAATCCTTTTGATGGGCCTGGCGGTTGATGGAAAAATCTCCCGGGAACAACCCACGTGAGAACGAGGTGTAAGCCACACCACTCTAACTCATGTTAATCAAACTTACTCCTTGGGCTTAAAGCCTCAGGATTCGATTGGCATTTGAGCTTATACTCAGATCTCGTCTAACTTAAGTGCAGCCTCGCAGTCTCAATCATGTTTACATGACCACTTTTGTCAAGACGCTCTATGGGGCTATACGCCTGAATCGTGCTTACGCAGACATAGAGGATACAATCAAACAGAGAACCTTACTAAACACTCTAGGCTTAGAAGCTACCTGGAACACCCTCGAAAGGTGATAATGCTTGTGCAAGGAAGATAGTAACTTCCCCAAGATCACTCATACATTTGTGCCACCTTGAGCGTTTGGAATCGGATAACACGGCGTCATGACTGGAGCTATTGCGTGCTTGGTGACGGTTGTATTCTGATTAGCTTATGTATGTGTGCCTAAGATTACGAGCAATTATTTTCATGCTATACCAATTCCTTAGGTAGATTTGTGCTTGAAGTGTTTGAAGAACATTGAAAAATCCAAAACACAAATGAAATACCCACACATTCAAATTTGTCACTTGCTTGTATCCGTCAAGGTTGCTTTGTCCCTTGTCAAATTGTTTTTAGACCTATGCATGTTACTTTCTGATTTGATTGTGTTGAAATTGGTTCTTTCCTTGGAACAAACCTATTGAAAATCAGAATGAAATCAAGCCTTTTCTAAGTCATCAAAACAATGTCCTTTTGCAGATTATCATGAGCTCCACTCTTCAAAATTTGACCTTTTACAAAAACTTCTAATTTCTCATCCAAAATCAAATCTATTTATAGGATGACCGATTCCAAGAAGCATAGGTGAAAAATCCATTACCACCCATGCAAAGAGAACAAAAGAACACAACCCAAGAAGCTAACAAGTACCAACACATCATTGATTCTGTCAAAGAAGAAATTCATAAGCGAGAAGAATTCAATAAAGTGATCTATAACAAGGTTGCTCATTTCATGGGAATATATCGTTTAAACTCTGCTTTTGTCACATTTGAGCAATATGACTAGCTGGTCCACTACTACAAATGAACATTTCTCCTCTTCTTAAGCTCACTTAGCTTGCATTTTAGGACATCCCTTAGGTTGTCATCTTTAGGAACACATCACACACCCATCCAAGCATAATCTTGCATTGTCCAATCCAATCCCCATCAGCCTAGCATCATCATAATCATCATCCAAACCAATCCTTAATCACATCCCTCACTTGGTATTGCATGCTAGTTTGAGTTGCTTAGAACCTACATCTTAATCAAACCCCATCCTTGAATGTCCTTAAACTAAGAATTGTTTAGGATAATCCCCTTTGTCTTTTGCAACCTCATCGCCTTGATCAAAAGGTTGGTTTGCATTGATAGAGAATCTCGTCCGCCGAAGACCACAAGTCTATCTTAGGTAGACAATCATATCCACTTGATCTTACACTAGGGAAAGCAACCCTTAATCCTCACATACACCAAGTCATCCTTAGTCCTTAGGAGCATAATCATCATCCTAGATGAATCCTAATCTTAGCTTCATCATCCTTAATTTCCTAGGCACATCCTTACATTACATCTTGCATCTCATATCCCTTAGGGTAGTCATTTCATGCCACCGATCACATGAGCCACTAAGAAGAGGAAGAACATGGACCCTAATCTTGTTGCTAGTTCATCTAATCTTGCGATTGGCAACACCAATGCCATGGTTACTTATGTGCCTCAGACCAGCAAACAAATTGAGCACATCTGGGTAGATAGAAATGAGCCTCCCACCATGAGTACCATAGAAATTTTTATCAATCATCCAATGCATGTCCAGATGGTAAACACCACAAGTGGATGCAACAACAGTTAGGTGCTCTTTGACATTCAGCAACAAGGACTTCAACTCCCACCTTGGATTATACCCACACTTGTCACAAGACCTATGGCACTTCCAGGGGAACGTTATCCTCCTACTATAAATGAAGTTGTTGATACACTCCAATGAGACTTACAAGTGGGAACTCCCATCACACAAGTTATCCATCCCTCCATTTCACCCTCCATCATGCACACCACACCTTCCTCTACCTTGAGAACCCCGCTTCCTGATCTAACATTAGAAGCACAAAAAATACCCCATATTGCTATGCAAGCATCTCCTTAATCCATAGCTACTCTGCTTTCACAAGCATTCCCAACATTCGTCGCACACTTTCCACCACCACTAGTCAATACTCAACAAACCACCCTTCCACCCATCCCTACTCAGCCCCTTCACATTGCAACAACCAGTTCACATCATCAAAGCACCCAAGCCTCCATGCCTATTCCACCTTTCTTCACCACATGCATGCCACCTACCAACACCTATAACCAACCCTTATTTCCACAAGGGTCCACTTTCCCCACTCCACTAGCAATGCAATAGCAACATATGCCAGTAGTCCTGCCTCAAACACAATCTAACCCAAATCCCCCCATGCAACAACCGTCTATGAATCCCTTCATCATACCCCATGTTCCTGTCCAACAATAGCAACAACTGATCCAACAGCAACAAAAACTGATCTAATAGCAACAATAACCTATCCAACAACAATAATAATCTATCCAACAACAACAAACTATTCAACAACAACAATCCATCTAGCAACCATCCCAACAAAAACAACCGCAGTAAAAAATTACCAATCCATTCACATCCCAAGCACAACAACAACAAATCAACCCCTTCATAGCTGCACAGCCCACCATCCAAACTACACAACAGTCACAACCACAAATGCAGGGGGAAAATCCCTTCATGGCACAACCATCACAATATTTTGCTAATCCTTTCATCCAACCCATGCAACAACAACAAACTCCTTACACCAACTACCAAGCCATGCCATCTTCCACTGCGTCACAAACCATTTGACCTCCACAACAATTCAATGTCCCTAATAACACCAATTACCTTGCTACAGCCACTGGGCACATCCCTCCACAAAACACTTATCCTCCACCCTACACAGGTGTGCAATAGGCTCAGCCTACTTATCCCATGCCTCAACAAATACAAGCATACTTCTAGCAGTTGTAGCAATCCTACCAAGCGCCACCACCTCCTCAACAACAATATTCCCCTCAGCCGCAACTTCAACCTCAATAGCCCGCATACGGTGACCAGCAACCACCCTATCAAACACCACAATATCCACCATAGAATCCTCCATGTTCACCATTTGATCAATATTAGATTTAGGGCACTAATGCAATCATGGTCAATAATCCCCCCACAAATCAATCATGAATGGGAGGAAATGAAGAATTCTCTCAAAGAGCTAAAAGAAGGGAATGAGACTAAAACATTCAAGTTTGATGAAGTGTTTCCTTATTCATTTGATCAATCCATCACTGTAATACCCTTCCCCAAACATTTTGAGACATCTAAATTTGACAAGTATCGAGGAAAGGGAGATCCTGTGAGCCATGTGAAATAATTTTATATGGCATGTCAAGAAGTGGCCTATAGCGATAACTTCCTCATGAGACTATTTCCCAAGAGCTTAGGAGGAACCACATATGCACATAAGGTTGAAAATGAACTCTCACTCCTTGATCTATGCAATTCCAAACAAAAGGGAGGAGAAAGCTTGGTCGACTACCTTCAGCACTGGCAAGGGCTTACTACAAGGTTTTCCTATCAACCCCCTGAGCAACACCTTATCAAAATCTTCATTAACAACCTCCATCCCAAGCTTTCCTATCACATGCACATGAACTATATACAAAATTATCACGACATCAGAATCAAAGGCATGAATCTCAAGTGAGGTCTTGTAGAAGACGGTGCCATCAAGCACTACAAAGAATCCCAGCCTGACAAACACAACAATGATTGATCACGGTACTGGAACAAGAACAAGAATGTGGTAATTGATGGAGCCACTGACATAAAACATGTCCAAGTCATAGTGGCTGATCCCAATGCACCCAATCAAACTTATCAACATGCACCACTAGTATATTCGCAGCCTCCTCCCATGTATCAACAGTTCGCTCTCACATATCTCCAACCAACATATCAATAAAACATACACCCTCAAGGCGCACCTATCTATCCCCCTCTAGGGACATCATATCAACCCAACTACCATGGTCCTATGAATCAGAAAAATGCTATATCAGTCCTGCATGGACAACAAAGGCCTTGCACTTTGAATGCACCACAACACATGTTTACCCCTTTGGGTGAACCCATAGATATGATTTTTCGCAAGCTGGTCCAAGCTTATCAAGTCGTGTACCCAAAAATGCAGCCTTTTGATGACTTAACACCTAAGCCTGCCTAGTATAAAGACACCGAGTACTATGATTACCATCGTGTTAAGGGACACACTACCCTTAAGTTCATGAAGCTAAAACACTATATTCAGGATCTTATTGACCGCAAGGAGATCAAAGTGGACTCTCCTGCCCAACCATCGCCAAACGTAGGCCTTAAAATCTATCAAAATGCATTCCCTGAACACACTTCAGGTAAAGGCCTAGGTAATCCTAATCAACCCTCCGATCAAGGGAAGGGTAAGCAAGGAAAAAATGTCGATAGAAAGGATTATACAAATGCCTATATCAACTACGATAATCTCATCGGCTGCATATCCCAAGTCCAGTCCTCTTTCAACGTCATCCATGTCAAGGGTGCTGATAACCAATGCAGAGTCACCACTTGTAGGGGCAGAATCATAGTTGCAGGTGCAAGTACCATTCCTTCTGCTAGTACTCAGTATAACATTTTGGAACACCTAGGGTATACTCCTTCCCAAATTTCCATCCTGGATCTTCTCTGCACATCACCCACCTATCAAGAGATCCTTAATAAAGCCCTGCAATAATCCCATGTTCCCAGCGACATCAACCTCATTGAATTCAAAAACCTTGTCGGCCACTTGTCAGCATCTTGTGGAGTCTCCTTTAAACCAATAGACGTACCCTTAGAAGAAACCGATCATAACCTTCCACTCCGTATTGCTGTCATGGTTAATGATTTTTCCATCAAAGGGGTCATGATAGATAATGGTTCGGCCCTAAATCTGTGTACTCTAAAATTCATAAAATAGATGGGTTGTATTTAAGCTGATATAACAAATGATGTCATCACAATCAAGGCATATGACAATCTAGAACGGACTTCTGAAGGAACCATTTTATTTCCCATTCAAGTGGGCCCTGTTATCCAAGATATAATATGCCATGTTGTTGATCTTGACCTTCCCTTCAACATCCTCCTTGGACGCCCATGGATTCATTCTATGCAAGCCATCCCCTCCACCTACCATCAGTGCATCAAATTTCCATATGATGACACTGAGATCACCATCCGCGCAGACCCCAAGCCCTTTGCATACTGCAATGTGTTGGAAACTTCCTTCCCACATTGAAATCACTATCCCAGGATTGACATTGGTACCTCTGTCACCAGCTCATCCAAAATCCATTCAGACCCAAAAACAATCCTTTCTGCCACCCTTTCCTCGGTCAAGATCAACAACAAAGGTTGTGGTGAGTACAACTTATCTGATGCCTTTGATGTTGGAGCAATACCAGTCGATCCACACACTCAAGGTCGACAACCTAATCCAAGAAAGACATAACCAAAAATAACCAAGCCACTGCAATTTGGCTCTACCACTTTTATCTCAAGTGGTACTTTAAATGGCTAGGAAATGACACCCAATATCAATCAATGGCTCTATAAGGATCCACCACCTAGGGACACAAGTCACCTCAATTACTTCAAAGGTAAGTACCCTATAACTCACAAGTTGGTGACTGAAAAATGGAACTACCAAGGAGGTGGCCTTGGTTATGAAGAACAAGGAATGAAGGATCCTATTGTACCTACTTGGTGAGATAGACACCTAGGCCTTGGTATGGATTCTTCCATGACTAGGGGCACCAAAAAGTACATCGACTATGCCTCTTATCCCTCCCTGGGTGAAATCACTGACATCAAAGATATCCCGGAAGAGAAAGTTGTGAGAGCTTATGACAACGTCTTTGAAAATGAAACCTTCCTGGGAAATTCTATCCTCCTCCAGCTTTCCATTCTCTTCATTGACCTCCCCCTCCGCTATCCCAAACTCATAGACTAGGACCAACCAAGTGTCGTGCACGTTGATGAGTTCCAAAGTGAGGAAGCGCTCCTAAGTTTTATGGGAGAAATTGAACAAAGCACTGACTGGGGGCAAGACTCAGCATATGTTTACAAACTGGACCCAAAGGCATACTTTGGGGAAGAGGAGAACTTTAGCCGCAAAAATGAAACATAAAATAAAAATAAAAAAGAGAAAAATCGATCCCCTAGCGAAAACCCCTTTGGGGCGCTATCTTATCATAAAATAGTAAAAAAAAGGGTGTATCCTCTGGTGAAAACCTCCCTGAGGTGCCAGAGGATGAAGATTCTCCTCTTCCTCTAATCTAAGACTACAGGCTTGAGCAGTCATCAATCCTAATTGAAGAAACAAAACCTGTCAACCTGGGCACCAAAGAGAATCTAGCCATCACATACATAGCGACATCTTTGACAGAAGAAGAAGAATGAGATCTTGTCACCCTCTTGAAGGAATCCATAAACAAGTTCTCATGGTCTTACTCCCACATGCCAGGACTAGACCCCAACTTAGTGGTTCATCATCTTGTAGTGGACCCAAATATCAAGCTTGTCAAGAAAAAGCTCAAAAAGATGCACCCTAAAGTGGCACTTCTTGTCAAAGCAGAGCTAGAAAAGTTACTCCAAGCCACGATCATCCGCGCCATTGATTACTCTGACTGGATTTCTAACATGGTGCCAGTGTCTAAGCCTGACAAATCAATCAGGATATGTACAGATTTTTGAGATCTCAACAAGGCATGTCCCAAGGATGATCTCCCACTGCCCAACATAGACATGATCGTAGACCTTACAATAGGACATGAGATATTGTCACTCATGGATGGCTTTTTTGAATATAATCAGATTCGTATCGTAGAAGAAGATCAACATAAGACAACATTCACAACCCCCTGGGGTACCTTTTGCTATAATACGATGCCTTTTGGCTTGAAGAACCCTGTGACAACCTATCAAAGGGCCATGACTGTCATTTTTCACGACATGATTCACAAGATCCTTGAAGACTATGTAGATGATATCTTGGAAAAATTAGTTAAAAAGGAAGATCACCTCAATTTTTTGGAATGTTTCTTTGACAGAATTGGACACTATTGCTTGATGCTCAATCCTAAGAAGTGTGTCTTTGGGGTCACATCAGGAAAACTCCTGGGGTTCATTGTATCCAGATGAGGCATTGAAATAGATCCAAAGAAGGTACAATCTATCATAGAGATGCCTCCACCAAAAACACTCTGAAAGCTACGCAACCTCCAAGGAAAGTTACAATCTATGTGCCACTTTATCTCCCAGCTAGCCGACAAGTGCCAACCATTTACTCACCTCCTGCAAAAAGATAAAACTTTCAAATGGGATCCACAGTGTCAGAAGAGTTTTGATAAGATCAAAGTATACTTGGCTAATCCACCTATCCTGGTACCTCCTGTACCTGACCGACCACTCATCCTATATATTTCTTCTACTACAATAGCACTGGGGGTGCTCCTTGCTCAATTGGATGATGGAGGTAAAGAATGAGCTATTTATTACATCAGTCAGACTTTAGTGGGTTATGAGCTCAATTATTCTCCTATGGAAAAAGCATGTCTGGCAGTGGTCTTCGCCACTCAAAAACTTTGCCACTATATGCTTAGTCATACAACCAAGCTCATTTCAAAAGTGGACCCTCTCAAGTACCTACTCTCCAGAACCATGCTCACAGGTTGAATGGAAAAATGGGTTATGCTACTATGCGAGTTTGACATTCAATATGTAGACAAAAAATCCATTAAAGGGAAAGTCATTGAAGATCAGCTAGCAAAAGTGTCGTTAATAGACGCATATCCTTTGATCACAAAATTGCTAGATGAGCATTTTTACATCATTGAAGAACAACCTACTTGGAAAATCTACTTTGATGGCTCCTATACAGCTCATGATGTAGGGGCAAGAATACTTTTTGTCACACCTCAAGGTGACTACATCCCTATGTCATTCAAATTGGGATTCCCTTGCACGAACAACATTGCAGAATATGAGGCACTAATTGCAGGACTCCACATGGCTATAGAATGGAACATCACAGATATACATGTCTTTGGTGACTCCCAAATCATCATCAAACAAGTCTTGGATGAGTATCAAACAAAAGATGACAAATTGATGCCATATAAGCTGATGGTTGACACGCTGAAAGAACACTTCCTCCACTTGCAGATAACACAAGTACCATGTTTGCAAAACAAAACTGCTGATGCAATGGCCACAATTGGCTCCCTCTTGGAGATTCCTCATGAATATACATAGTATGAATTCTTAGTTGAGCAACTGCATGCTCCCGCGTATGAGAATGATGAATCAAATCATGTATGTGTCTTGGTTGGTCCCCAGTCCTTGTGGTACCAGTATATCCAATCTTACCTACAAAATGGTATCATATCTCCTCACCTCACCACAACCCAATGCCAAAAATTTATTCATAGAGTATCCTGCTACACCCTCGTAGCCAACACCCTTTATCATCGAGGTTATCACAATGTGCTCTCTAGGTGTTTAGATGAAAATGAGGCCGCCCAAGATTTACAAGAGGTACATGCTAGAATCTGTGATTCCCACATGAGTGGCATGGTCCTAGCCAAGAAACTCTTATGTACAGGGTACTATTGGCCTACAATGGAACATGATGCTTGTGAGTTCATCAAAAAGTGTCTACCTTGTCAACAACATGCCAATTTGATACATGCTCCTACTCAGGACCTCAGACCTATTATGCCTCCTTGACCCTTCTCTTGTTGGGGTTTTGACCTCGTTGGTAAGATTACTCCCCTCTTTTGAAGGCCACAAGTACATAATAACAGTGACGGAGTACTTTACAAAGTGGGTTGAGGCAATTCCACTCACACTCACAATAGGTGTCCAGATCTCCAAATTCATCCTCTACCACATTGTCTGTCACTTTGGCATACCTTCCACCATCTTCACAGATCATGGTACACCATTTAAAAATTAGTACATTAGTGATCTGTGTGCTCGCCTCCATATCTATCACCATTTCTCCAGTCCATATTTCCCATAAGGTAATGGCCAAGTTGAGGCAACTAATAAAACCTTCCTCAAGATCGTCAAGAAAGTTGTCAATGATATTGGTCATGAATGGAATCTCCAGATCAACCCCGCCCTCTGGGCATATCGCACTTCCTACTGTACTCCTACTAGCACTACTCCATATTCCCTAGTCTACAGTGCTGAGGTCATCTTACCAATTGAGGTCAAACTACCATCTCTTCGAGTATCACTAAGAGGCCTAGTTGATAATGAAGATTACCGAGTAGCAAGACTCACACAGCTAGACCTACTAGATGAAAAGAACCAACAAGCCTATGATAATCTAATTTTCTATCAAAATAGACTCAAGCGGAACTACAATAAGAAGGTCCACCCACACCAATTCCAAGTAGGGGACCTTGTGCTAAAGGAAAATTAGAAAGTGGGTACTGATTGCGAAAAGAAAGGTAAATTTGAAGTTACTTGGATAGGCCCGTATGTTGTTACTGCATGCTTCGGTTCTGGGGCATATCAAATCTACACTCTTGAAGGAGAACCCTTGAATGATCCTATCAACATCATTCACCTCAGGCACTTATATGCTTGATAGCTAGTTGTTTGTTCCAGTTATCTAAGAAAATCCATAAAAAGTATAAAAAGTCCTGAAAAAAGTACAAAAACAATATAAAACAGTCTTAAAAAACTCTCTAAAAAGAAGAAAAATGAAGCTGAAAAAATGGTTGTCCCGATGAAAACCTGGCAAATAGGCACTTGGACAACGTCAAAAACATCAAAAAGATCCAAAGAAATAAAAATAAATAAAAAAAGAGGAAGAATAAAGAGAAAAATTTCATCCAATTATGCGTGATGAAAACCTAGCAACAAGCGTCACACATAGTGGACCGTTCCATTATATATCAAAATCTTGCTCCTTTCCTTCTCCATCCCCCATCACATTCATCTCCAACTAAAACCTTGCCAGTATTCCATGGGTGTTCACATATCCTCCTATCTCATATCCTGAGCTTTTGTACATATAATCTTGTATATTGTTGTCCATACATTCTACTATCCCAATCCCTGAGCTTTTATCCTCGGTTGATCTCCTTGCAGAACATGATCTGGTTACGCTTTGAAAAATCCAATGTTTCAGCAAGTTCCTTTTGGCAACATCTTGGTTCCACAGTTTGATCAAAGTGCACCTTTGACCAGTCATATTTATGAATCCCATCTCTCTGGAAATGGGTCCTTTGAGGATGTATCCTTCCTCTTGTTGACCTAAATCTAGATCATCATCGTCCCTGGGTTCTCGTAAGATGTATCTTTCCTCGTGAACTAATCAATCAACATACTGAACTATTGCATGCATCAAACAATAGAATCTAATCAGATCTCGATAGTGAACTTTGTTCATAATCACTTGTAATTAATCATTTGTAATTAATTGTTCCAGTTTGGTCCTTGTATATTCGTAACATATCCAGTCTTCTCGCCATCGCACTAACATCCTGAGTTGTCACCATGCTAACATTCCCTGCCTAGTTCTTCATAGTCCTACTGGCTGGTTCATCAGTTGATTGTGACACACAACAAAAATATGAATCTCATTGCATCCATTGCATCCATCACATCCATTGCATATGATATCATTTTAGGTTCATTATTAGATTGCATTGTTTAGGTTCATCATTAGATTGCATTATTTAGCATGATAGGTTCATCATTTTAGGTTCATTATTTTCTTACATTAAGTCCATCATTTACTTGCATAGTTAAAACTCCTTTTAGGATCTTGCATACTTAATTCATTGTAAAATTAGTTAGAAGCATTATAGTCTTGCATTATTAAATCATTCAAATCTTGCATTGTTTTTCATTGAAGATTTATTGATCTTGCATTGTTAACTCATTTAGCGTCATTCGAGATTCATTAATCTTGCATTGTTAAATCATTTAGGTTCATTATCATTAAATCCATTTAGATTCATTTTATAGTCTTGCATTATTAAATCATTCTCATCTTGCATTGTTAAATCATTTAGTTTCATTTAGATTCATTTTTTAGATCTTGCATTTTTAATTCATTATAGTCTTGCATTGTTAAGTTTCATTTAGATTCATTATGTACGTATCCATATTCAAATTCATTAAACATTGACATATACATCATAAAATCACATCATATCCTACATCCACACATGTCAGTACATCATATATATATAAGCATCATCCACCTTGCATAAGTCATACATCACATAAACATAAGCATGGAACCATCCTGCATACACAATTTGTCATACATATGCATCACATCCTGCAAAAACATGAATGTTAGTACCCATATAAGCATGTGCATCATAGTATCATATAAATCAAAACATGAGAATCATACATCATAAGCATTATAGAGTCCTCAACGATGATCATGTATATATATATAAAATGTCCATAGAGTACAATGTCTGTCATCAATAAAATACATCATGTGCACCTCGGTTCCAATATGCATATACATCTCAAAATACTAAAATGTGTGTCACATAATCCTCTGCTGAATCATGCAAGTGGCTGTGATGATCCTCCTCCCTACTTTGGTGGTGGACGTGGTGGCATGCCCACATATCCCTACGATGCAAAAGTCTAAACTATGCTCTGAGATTAAGACCTCTCTAAGTACTCTCGCCTTTTTCCCTTAGGAACTAGCTAATGATACAAAAACCAATAATGGGATGCCTCTCTAACCGCCCTGGTTGCATCTCTGTGAGCTGTGAAAGCCTCAGCTACCACTTGTCCTGCACCACCTACAACGGCCGCCTATCTAGTGATATCTCGCTCTACCCTGTAGGCCTTGGTTCACCTTTGTGCTGCATCCCTCTCTGAGGTCAACGCAAGGATCTTCTCAATGGCCTAATCCATCTACTTTTTTAGAGTCCCCAACTGATCTGTGAGGGTACCTATCTCTATACGTAGCTCTGCAGCATCCTACATCAAGTCGACTATAGAAAACTCCCCTGCGTCAACCCTACCCTGTAAGGTGTTAAGAGCACCCTCAGCCTTGTCTTCCTGTGTTGTCTTTGTAGTCAGTAATCCATGTATCCAGGTCATCTCGGTCTACAGGATAGTCTTTGATACCTATGCCATACCTAGTAATCCCTGTAGTCTTGCGCACTCTGTCTGAAGACTGTCTCGCTCTGCGATGACAGTTTCATGAGTCTCCTTTTCTATAAATCCTAGTGGTGGCCCCTGAGGCCCCTGTAGCACCTGCACCTATGGTTCCTATACCTGTACCTGTATCATTGGTGGCCCCTGTGGCCCCTGATCCTAATCATCCCTTGGTGGCCCTTGTAGCCCCTAATCTGGTCTAGCCCCTACCTGTGCCTCTGTCCAAGGTCTAACCCGTCTTTACTATGGCCTCCTCCTCTGACCTTCTACTGAGGTCTCTAGAGAATCTCCTATGGTAGTACCATCATCCACCTCTGTGTCCCCTATCTACTACTCATGAGTAGCCACCTGCACATGCATGACCCACCATGCTGGGTACTCCGCGGTCATTCTTGCATCAATAACATCAAGTCATGCCACAAAATCTATCTGCACCATATCCCTCCAAGATGCTCTCACTGTAAGAGTGTCAGTATATCTCCCCCATGCGGCCACCTCCCTAGTGACATGAGGATGTAAGGTATCCTCTGCCACCACCCCCTGCTCTAATCTGAACTGTTACATGACCCTGGATGGTCTATATCTCTCTATCTGGTGGATAGTCCTCCCTAGTAGAAATAAGTCAGTCTGTACATATGAAAGGTACAGAAAATCCTCAAATCCATCCTCCGCTCTTGCCACCCAATCCATAGATCCCCATGGCTCACAGATTCTGTACAGGGTCCAGTACAAAACCTGTACCTCATCGAGCAATCACTGCCAGTATCCTGTCTGACCAATGGAGGTGTATTTCAGAGGTAGCCTATATCTGTAGGCATATGGTTCTCCAGGCTACTGAGCCTCTTGAACTCTCATAGGTTGAAACACTACGATATGCTCCGAGGCCCACACTAACATCAGAGTGACTCCTATCCCCATGTTGTGCACCCTGCGGTATGTAGCCATGTGCAAATCATGGTACAACTCTCCCAAGACAATGTACCCCCAGCAATAAGAAGTGCCCTCCTCTAGCATCTCTGCTAGCACCCGAGACCATCCCATGCCAAAACTATGTCCAGCCAAGTCTTCTAACATCCAACTGCCTATCAACCCCACCAAAAACAAGGCTATCCGCCGTAGTCTCCTGTCCATCGTTGGCTGCTAGGGCATCCAGGTCCTGTATGTAGGAATCCTCCTCATCGGTCTCTTGAAGGAGATCTCCATGTAATGGTCGCTATCCTCTAGTCTACACTGAGGAATTGCCCCTTAGATAGGTATCTGAAGGATCCGCCTGACATCCTCAAGTGTGATCATAGCCTCTCCAGTAGGAAGATGGAAGGTCATCGTGTCACTGTGCTACCGCTCGATCAAAGTGGCCACCGCTTGATCAAATTGGTCATCATCCCATTGTGCATGTAGCCTAGGCCAATGAGGCACATAATCCATCCCGACAACAGCTAACAATCCCCAGTCTACCTCTGTCAGCTGCGGCTCCAACTCCATGGTCGGTGGCCAATGCTCCCAGGATCCCAATGGTGGGAACTACTCCTATAACATTCAAAATTCACCATGTCAGCCCATATTTTTTCTAGTCCTAGCCTAATCCCTCCCAAAGTGGGGCATCTTGTCCCTAGGTCTTTTCCAGACCCATCCCTGGCCCCCTCCGGGTCCCTCCATGTCTCTTCCCCTTAGTGTCTACCCCTTTGGGTGCAGACACCGGTTTAGCCAGAAATGTCAGTTCATACACCGGCATGTCCGCCCTCATTCAATCGCAGACCACCATCTTTGCAAACGCAGGTCTAGGTCCAGCATCTTCAAAGATGCCATTCTGACACCGTCATCTTTGGAAATGCCAGTTCAGGGATCGGCGTCTGTGAAGATGTCAATCCAGGGATTGGCATCCGCGCAGACACTGGTTCAGGAACCGACATCTTCGGTCTGAAACTTGATTTCCCGTATTTATTGTCCCCCTAGCCCACCCAAAAGCATTAAAAACTTTGATAGTAATAAATGCAAGGTTTTGGTTGAGTCACTCATTGGTATCGGTCGCTCTGTGGGTCTCCTGTGTGTCTATACGTGCTCCCCCAACTACCCCTTCATCCTCTTGTCAGTCATATTTTTTCTCCAGAGCTCTGTTTTCACTATTCACTATTCACAAATGACTTTCCTTAAGCCCCCCAGCCCCTCTTATAGCCCCCGTTTTCCCCAAAATTTTCTCCACCCATTTTCCCCCATCCCCGTGTATATTTTTGTATATTTTGTTCCTATTGTACAGTTTAAATACATCAAAAATCCCAAAAATATTTAAAAATCACAAAAAAATCCAAAAAATTTCAAAAATTTCAAAAACATAAAATATTCTAAAAAATCTTGCAATAAAAACTTCTTTCTTTCCGCATCATGCAGACTATCAATTTTTAGTGACATTCTAACTCTTGCGACTGCAATCATATTTTCCACAAATCAGTTTTGTGACCAATTGTCCTTTCTCCTCATCCTATTCACAGATTTTGCCAGCGAATATTTATCAATCCACTCAATCCCAATCCTTGCCCATCAGGATGCATCCTTCCGGCATCGGCTTATCAAATCCTCCATCACATAAATCCTATTCATGGCAAGAACTTTGAACTAAATGACTGCTTGGTCATGAGGCCTTCCTTATTGGTTTTATCTTTTTGTGTCAGTTTAAACCTACTCACCACTACCTCGATCTGCTATATCTTGGTACGTTGTGACTGGTGGCTACTGATACATGTGTCTTTTTACAGTGTGCTTTTGTTTGAGCATCTAGTTCATGCAAAGGAATCTTTTCATCTATATTTTCTAACACCTGATGCATACCTCCTCTTACAATATCAAAATTGGATGTGCTCTCCATATTTTTCACACAAATGGATCCCCAATGCTAATAGCTACATTTAATTTCATTGCATTTTCATTCCTAGTTGCATCCTTACTTGCATTTCAGAAGGCTTCTATTTATTACCTCCTTTCCCTTCCTCCTTCTTGTTGCATCCTTTTTTGAGAAAATCCCACAACATTGTCTTTGTTGCGTTCTTTTCTCGAGGGGGCACAACCCTATATCGTCGTTGCTTTGACATGACTCCTAGAAACCCTCTTCCTCTGGGGCAACTTATTTTCTTGTCTTTGACACAACTTCACTTGCGACGCCACATCAAAGAGGGGCAAAATGTAGACATCCAAAAATATTAATATTATTATTAATATTAATTTCCCTCTTATTCCTCTAACTGTTTAATTTAATCAATTAAATAGTTTCATAATTGGTATTTATCAATAGTTTAAATACTATCCTAATGTATTTTATTTAAATACATTTGCCTCATGAAATTCCCTTTTTAATAAATTTACATTTATTAAATCCCCCATATTCCTAATTCTTCTAAACTATGATTTATCCAAATTTAATTAGGATTATAATCTAAACCTATCCTAGAAACCTATTAATCCAACCTACAGACCTACTCTAAAGCCTACCCTATTCATACCCTACTCCCATCACCTCATCCTCTAACCATGTTTCCCTACCTAATTGCCCTTTAATTATACTTAAAGGGTGGTTCCTAACCTTTTTAAGGCTAATGGAATGCTCACCCACATGGGTAAATTCTCTCCAAAAAGGTCACCCATTCCTCTTAAATTCTTCTTACAATTTTGTTTCCCACTTGGAATTCTTGAGCCACTAAATATTAAATACTATATTTGACTCAAAATTGGCCATCCTTTCAAGCCTATGTGTCCCTTATGTGGATGCCATATAGATGCCACATCCTCCAATCCCTTCTCTTCTCTCCCAAAACTCTATTAATAGAGGCCCTCTCGTCTTCATTTTTCATCTCTCAATTACATTATTATCATGCTAGATTTGTTTTAAAATTTTATTTCTTGTTTTCATGCTCATGTTTTTATGTTTAAATCACTTAGAAATCACATGCTAGACTTTTAATTTGGTAAATGAATCATAGCTTCAATCTTGCATAGTTTGCATATCATTTCCATGGCTAATTTAGATCATCTTGTGAAGAATTTGAGACTAGTTCCTTATACTAGCTCTTGAATTGCTTCATTGTTTTCCAAACTTGCATTTCAATGGGGAAATATTCCATTTGTGTTTGAGAGAGCACACCTACAATCATTCAAAAGAGAAAATCAAAATAAGTAGAATAGGGTGCAATTTACTTGTTTTTAAGCTCAATCTGATGTTATAATGGATTCTTGTTGGTTTCTTGTTCATTCTATGATCTATATGTGCTAATCCACTAACGTTTTTATATTTGAGCTTGCTCCCAATAGGTTGAAGATTTCATCATACACAACATTCAACTTCATTTTCTCACCTTCAAAATCTAGCTAAATATTATAGCTTATTCTATTTATTTTATATATTTAATATAAATATTTATTATTTGTAATTTGACCTCATTTATATTGAATTATGGAGATAAGGTCTGTATATTTTATACTATAGAGAAAACAAATGCATATATTTTTGTAGTGTACAATATGAAAAGGGGGTCACCTAAAGATCTATTTTCTCCAACTCATAAGAGAAACTGGAATACAAAATTACCTCTTGAGACAAATATGATCAACATCACCTAACAAGATGGATATTAATGCATGATTTTTTTCTTTCAGGGTTTGTATTCCTTTGCTTCTTAGAATTGAGAAGAGAGATAGATAAATACAATTATGCAAATAATCAAGTAAGAAATGATCTAATCAAATTGAAAAGTAGATGTGGAAAGAGATTAAAGATTATTTGTGTGCCCCTAGAATCAAAATAGAAGATATAAAGACTCAGATACAAATTTGCAACTAACAAAATCCTTTAAAAACCTATATTTGATAATCTGAGATCCCAAGATCAGTATCTATTGGCACTTTCAGTTTCATATGATTGTGGTGGCAACAAAAGGTCTGAAACATTTTGTACCCAGCTACAAAATGTTTGAAACATTTTTTACCTGAGGTTTTTAGCCGAGACAAATTGTAGAGTGTTTGTCTCAGGACAGAGAGTATCTAAATGTTTTGATAGTTGATTATAGGGTTTTCTACACCTCTCAATCTGAGAATTATGTGTGTTGGTGGCTATATAGGGGTTTTCCTTGGTCAACCCTCAATTTTGTAATTCCAACCTCCATAGATAGCTAGTATAACATGGATAAAATGTGCGGTGCTTGTGAATCTAGAGTATGTCTAAATTTCTACGAGCTAAAGTGTATAAATGCAATGTAGAGGCCTAGCCTAATGTGATAGAGTAAGATCTATATGAGAATGTTATAAGTGTGTGATTGAAATCATGTAACGAAGATAGATCTATAGCACAAGTATGTGGATTTGAAGATGAAAAGAAACCATACCCAATACAAAAAGGAAGAGTACAAGCTAATCACCAGTCTATGATCTCGTAGTCATCATCATAACCATTTTGTAGCTCCATATTGATGTTGAAATGTTTTGAATTCTTGAATGCTTGATAGAATATTGGTGTAGTCTTCATTCAGAAGTCCTCACTTCAATAGATGTCTTCAAAGTGGGGTTCAACCTTGTAGTTGCTTTCATATTAGGAAAATAAAGTGTGAAGCTTTCTTTTATACCAAATTAGGAGAGAATTTGGAACATAACATATCAAACATTATGTTCCTCCCATTTAATTTTAGGCTTAAATTAGGACCATGTGTCCTTGGAAATCAAGGGATGTGGGATTAGAACTGACAACCAGTTTTGAGGTCGAGACTGAACATAAAGGCCACAAATGGTAATATAGGCCCTAGGTGATATAACATAAGAAATGGTGAACATTTATGCTAGGAGAAAGATCATTCACCAAATCCTATGGATATGAGGGGATATCCTATATTACATTAGGAATACCTACAAAGGCTTCAATCTCGCACCCAAATCAGATTAGAAAATCCAAAATGAGATGAAGGGATGGTAATGCTAGATCTAGACTTGAAAATGGATCTTGAAGATGAATTCCTTTATTGTTAAGATGTGTATGAAATGTAAATTGTTATGCAAGATTATGGAAGGAATGAAATCTATGATAAATAAGATGATTATTATTTGTATATGATATTAGATCTGATGTATAAAAATAAATCCAAGATGAAAGGAAGAAGAATGAACTCACCTTGAAAGCTAGGAGAGGAGGAACAAACTTCAAATCTGGAAATGACTGTAAGAAAACTGTCAGATCTAGAAATCGTTTTGGATTTGGAACTCTGAGACCTGTGTTTTCTGATAGTGAAATTTACAGATTTGAAGGATATTGCCAACCCAAGTCAGCCTTGTCCTAGAAGCATAGAAAATGATGGAATCTATGAAAGATCAGTCCCTAGTTCTAAAACCGTAAAAATTCATATCTGCAACTGTGGCACCTATTCCTGCTCACAGAAAAAGAAGTGGAAATTTTTATGGGGAGGGTCTTGCCTTAGTCAAGCCCTTGTATACGAATTAACATCAAAATTAAATATATGACATTGAAAGAAAGCTGACATGTAGCAGAGATCATATCTAAACAATGGAATATATCATACCATGTAGATGCAGTTATCCTTAGAATGTGATCAAGAATGTTGATGCAATAGCTTTGAGTTAACAGAAAAAACCAACAAGAAATCATGTAAGATAAAACCTAATGTAGTAGATGTTGTAATTATCCTCATTCTTGAATGGAAGAAGAGGAAGAAGAGGAAGACTTGATGTTAATGTGTAGATCTCTTTCCTTGATGTCAAAATATTTTTCTTGGCCTCCAATGGGGAAAAGAGTAAGATCTTGGAATAAAATTACTTGAATAAATGATGATGAATGTTTACTTGTACTTGGATTTCTTGAATGCATAATAGTTTTCTCAATAATGCTTGCATAAAGAATGCATGTCAAAATGAGGGGAAGAGGTCTCATTTTATAGACATTTTGGGGCTCAGATTTCGCAAGGCCATCCCAGATTAAGCACCTAGGATAAATAACCCCGCATAGGGCCCAGAGCCCATTATTTCAAAATTAATGAGGATAATGCTGACCTAAGTTGGCCTAGTATAGGAAAAGGCTGACCCAAGTTAGCCTTGTCCAGGAAATCTTTGTCAAATTCAACCCGGGACCTATGGTTGAGTGCAAAAAGGGAGGTCTGAAAGGCCTTATTTTTCAGGAAATTAAGGAAAATTTTGAGATGTAAAATGCAAAAAAAATGACCTATGAAGGAAATGAATTATGAATGGAGGGAAAATGGAAAAATATGCCTAGAAATTGGAGCCAATCTCAAGTTTGAAGGAGGAGGAACTATATCTAAATTAATTATGCATTTAAGTTCAATATGAGGTCCTACCATAAGGAACATATTAAAGCAGACCCAGAATGATCCTAAAATGAGCATAAGTTAAGTTCTTACTTTTTAGGATGGTACATTTATACCCCACTTTAGTGGGAGTATTACACCATCTTATGCTCATGGTAGAGGAAGAGAAAGAAGAAAGAATGAAAGATGTGAGAGAGAGAGATAGGTGAATCACAAAGGGGTAAGACAATACTAAGTTTAAGGATGTAAGCCCCCAAACTAAGGATCTTAACTCCACATCCATCACAAGGGAACAAAAAAAAGAAAAAAGAAAAAACAAAGACAAAAGACACAAAAGGGGTTAGTACTAAACAAATTTCCAAATCAACTAGTGAAAGAGACCTCGATTGGAAGTGTATAATCCACTGGTATCATATCTAGAAAGATATTGCAAGAGCGTAAATGATCACATAGGAAGAACAAGAGAATAACCAAAGATGATCCAAACTCCATGATCTAACCTAATAACATAACCATGAGGGAGAGAGAGAGAGAGAGAGAGAGAGAGAGAGAGAGAGAGAGAGAGAGAGAGAGAGAGATTATTTTATACTAGTAAACTCTTACCTTTTTGTGCATGAAGAAAATTTGTTTTGCACACGGGGTGACTTTGTTTTGTGCATGGGGAAGCTTTGTTAGGATCAGTCTTTATGGAAACCATAATCTCCATATGGTTCCATGTCTAGGTATTAGTCTTATGGATTTTCCATGTGAATTCATGTTCAGGGATTAGTCTTGGAAAATATATATGAATCCTTGTCTAGGGATTATCCGTATAAATTTTGTAGGAATCCATGTTCAAGGATTAGTCTTTATGAAAAATTCCATGTCAATCTATTTTTTGTGATCATTCTATGAATCAAAGAAACAAAAACTGCATGTAATGTACAAGGGAGGTTATATATATGCCTCCCTCCTTATGATGGAAATGTAGGAGGCATCATAAGGAAGAGACAGAAGGATACCTACTTCCAATCAACAAGGAGATATCCTTAAAACAATAATGTATGCCATGATAGATTAGCTAAGAGAGTTGAATCTGATGAGCTAAGAAGATAGATAATCGTGAAGGATATTTCTCTTATGGGAAGAGACCCTTGAAAGGATGATATCTTGTCTACAAGACATTCACCTTCAAGAGGAATTCTCGGACAAAGATAGAAGCTTCAAGACAAAGAGGGGGAGAAGAACAAGAATGCACCAATTTAGCCCCCTATTACCAAGTGAAATAGGGATTCTTGATGAAGGATGACTGAATTTGAAACACATAGTAAGGGAAGTTATTTATAATGAATATACTTTTGCAAATATAGAAGAGCTTGTGATCAAGGATGCACACCCCTTGTGTAAGAAAGAATTTAAAATCATAATGAACAATTACTTATAAGAAAAGAACATCACATGATAAACAAATGCCATTGTATTAAGGAAAGTAGATCCTTAGAGAAGAGAGAAAATAATGTACAATCAATCTTTCCCCATGACAATGAAGGAAAGAAAAAATATATAATACACCCTTAATGATAGCAAGTTCATAATAGATATGCAATTCCAAGAAAATAGACACATTATGCTATAAAAGATATCATATATAAAGTAAGCAAGTCATCAAGGAAAGAGATGAAATGATGATATGGATGATTTTTAAATGATAGACATGCCCCTTGAGGCATGAAAAGGATTGTTAAGCAGAGATGTTAGTATCTTGTGTAAAATAAAGTATCTCATGCCAAAACTAATGTACCATCATGAAATAATATCAAATCCATGAAAATAATGAGAGAGGGAAGGATTCCACCTTATGTCTACTTAGTGGTCAACCCAAGTATACAAGATATGCAATTCCAACTAAGGAATAAATCATAAGGCAGATAGTAATCTCATTAGGGAGAAAGATACTATAACAATAAGTCCATACATGGGAGGACATCATGATATAAAATAGATGAAAACAAAGAGATAATAGATCCCACAAAAGGAGAGAAGAAGAGAAACCCAATATATGGCATATGTGATTAGATCTTTAATAATATATACCTTCAAGAAAGCATAAGATTGCAACTCAAGACGAGAATCCTTGTGTAAAACAATACATCCTTGTAAGAAGGTATGCCATAGTATAAAAGATGCAAGATCAAAATAGATATTGGATGCAAGAAAAAAGAAAGAGACATAATAAGGGAAGACACATTTAAGCTCCCTAAATGGTTTCTTATGTATAAAATATATGTGCTTGCAAGAAAACATAAGGTTGCAACTCAGGATGTCAATATCCTTATGTAAAAAAAATGCATGCCAGTAAGGATGTAATTGTATATAATAAACATGCCAATAAAGGGATAAAATAGATCCTAAGAAATGAGAAAAGAAAATAACTCCAATATGGGCCCTAAGCAATAGATCTTTTATGATAAACACGCACTTTCAAGAAAGCTTAAGGTTACAACTCAGGATGTTAATCTCCTCAAAAAGAGAAGATCCTTGTGTAAAACAACAAATACATGCAAGAAAAAACATCATACTATAAAAGAGGCAATGTCACAAAGGATATTTTATGTATTGAGAAAGAATAAAATAAAAGGAAGGACACTTTACACTCCCTAAGTTCTTTCTATTTATAATAGACACGTGTTTACAAGCAAGCATAAGGTTGCAAATTGGGATGTCAACCTCCTAAAAAAGAGAATATCCTTATGTAAAACAACAAATGCATGCAAGAAAGGATGTCATATTATAAAATAAACGAGTCATAAAAGAGAGAAAATGAATCATTTGAGATGAATAGGAGAGTGAAAGAGGACCCTTGCCCCCAAGTGAGGATACAAGGAAAAAGAACTATTATTTTTCTCAAAAATTATGATTTCACCTAAAATTGCATCACCATAAATGACAATGAGCCCACAAAAGATAGGCTTATTAATGTCACATAGTGAGGAGAAACATAATAGTGATATTGTTATTATGTATAATGATCATGAAGAATGCTTCTTTCATTGTTACATGTCATTCAATAATTATACCAAAATCAATGAATTCCTTAATTTTACACTTCAAATCATAACATTAATTAGTCTTATGGCCAGGAATTTGATGGAACATACAAATGGAAGAACTGTCTTGTTTGAGTTTTCTATTTTTACTCTTATTTTTCAAAGGAAGATTAATGAAGTTGGCCTTAAGAAGCTCAAGAAAAATAATCTCTTGTTGTGAGGAGAAATGTATATATTGATTAGGTAAATGAGAAGACTGGAAACCTAAAGTTTCTTTTGAGCAACAATGTTCATAAGGAAGGTTTCATGTATCAGTAACATAAGAGACTCCTCTAGGTGAAAGGGGATTGAAATTCAAAGAGGACCAATCAATATCCAAAAATTCATCAAATGGAGTTGTTTGATTCTCAAATTCTAGTGTCTTATTCTTGAAGAGTTGATGGTCCACCTATTTGTATTAGAGAAAGAAGGTAAGAAGGAAGTGAAGATTGAATAAAGTCAATTTGATTAGGCTCCTTGTGTTATAAAGCTAGGTTTGTACATATAAAGTCATCAAGGATATTATCCTCTTGATTATTGTTGTATATGTATGGTACTGCATGATAATATGGTTTCATAGCACTTTGTACAACAATCCCTAATTTTTTTAGGAGTATTGTGAATAGTTTTGAATTGATTGTATTCATTAATCTCAAATGATTCATTGGGAAAAGAAAAAGCATCAATGATGTTATCCTCTACTTCTAAGGTATATTTAGGAGAAGAACAAACATAGCTCATTAAGGCCTCATCTATAGAAATAATGACAATAAAATTTATAGGAAGTGGGTTATCAATAGGAGAAATAGTCATGTTATCATCCTTTTACACGAAATGATCCTTATAAGGGAGAGACATTCTAGAAGAAAGATCATTTTTATTGAAGGCTTATTTGGTAAGAGGGAGGTCTTTACAAGGAATGCTAGGATCAATTTTGGGAGGGTGAACATTATAGGAAGGAAGAACTAAATTGTCATCATATACATGAAATGGGACATCTTGGAAATCTTGAAGAAAACTTGAAAGTGAACAAGCAAATGGAGATGACAATTCCACTGAACATGAAATGCAATAACTAGAGATAAATTTTTTTTTGTATTTTTTGTATTTCTTAGACAAAATTCAATGCAATGCAATCTAAGAATGAACTAGATCTATGATGCAATTTTTTTTTTGTCATTTTTTCACAATGCAAATATATTGAATGACAATGCAATTGATGTAAAGGAAATCTAATCAACAAATAAAAGGTAGAAGCTAGAGATTAGATGCATATAATGTAAAAAAATAGTTATCAACATAATTCATGAAAAGTAGATCTAAATGAAAAAGGGGATATAACACCATAATCATAATGGAAATAATCTAATTTGGGTTCACCAAAATGTAACATAATAAATGGTGAACACCTATGCTACGAGAAAGATCATTCACCAAATCCTTTGGATATGAGGGGATATCATATGTTACATTAGGAATACCTCCAAAGGCTTCAATATCACACCCAAATCAGATTAGAAAATCCCAAATGAGATGAAGCGATGCTAATGCTAGATCTAGAATTGAAAATGGAGCTTGAAGATGAATTCCTTTATTGTTAAGATGTGTATGATATGTAAACTGATATGCACGATTATGGAAGGAATGCAATCTATGATAAATGAGATTATTAATAACTATATATGATATAAGATATGATGTATAAAATGATATGCAAGATGAAATGAAGAAGAATGAACTCATCTTGAAAGCTAGGAGAGGAGGAACAAACTTCAAATCTGGCAATGACAGTTGGAAAACTGTGAGAACTAGAAATCATTTTGGATCCAGAACTCTAAGACCTATGTTTTATAACAGTGACATTTTTCAGATCTAAAGGATAGTGCCAAACCAAGTCGGCCTTGATCTAGAAAGTCAGCCTTGTCTTGGAAGCATAAAATTGATGAAATATGTGAAGGATCAATCCCTGGTTCTGAAACCCTAAAAATTTAGATCTACAACTACGCCATCTATTCTTACACACAGAAAAAGAAGGGGAAATTATTATGGGGAGAGTATTTCCTTGGTCAAGCCCATGTATAGAAATTAACCTGGAAATGAAATAGATTTAATTGAAAGAAAGATGCTATGTAGCAGAGATTAGACCTAAACAATGGAATATATCATACCATAAGGATGCAATTATCTTTAGAATGTGATCATGAATGTTGATGCAATAGCTGCGAGTCAACACAAAAACCAAAAGGAAATCATGTAAGACAAAACCTCATGTATTAGATGTTTTAATTTTCCTCATTGTTGAATGGAAGAAGAGGAAAAAGAGGAATACTTGATGTGGAAATCTAGATCTCCTGCCTTGATGCCAAAATCCTTTGCTTGGTCTCCAATGGGGAAAGGAGAAAGATCTTGGAATAAAATGCCTTCAATGCTTGATGATGAATGTTTACTTGAACTTAGATCTCTTGAATGCATAATATTTCAATCAATAATTCTTTTAGAAAGAATGGATGTAAAAATGAGGGGAAGAGGTCTCCTTTTTTAGACATTTTGGGGCTCAGATTATGCAAGGTTGACCCCGATTAAGCACCTAGGAGAAATAAACATGCATAGGGCCTAGAGTGCATTATTTTAAAATACCCAAGGACAAGGCTGACCTAAGTCAACCTAGTCTAAGACAAGGCCGACCCAAGTTGGCCTTGTCCAGGAAAACTTTGTCAAAGCCATCTCGGGACCTAGGGTTGAGTGCAAAAAGGGAGGTCTGAAAGTCAAGAAATAAAGGAAACTTACTAGATTTAAAATGTATATAAAATACCTAAGAGGAATTATGAATGGAGGGAAAATTAGAAAATATTCCTAGAAATTGGAGCCAACCTCGAGTTTGAAGAAGGAGGACTTATATCTAAATTAATTATGTATTTAAGTTCAATATGAGGTCCTACCATAAGGAACACACTAAAGAGGGCCAAAATGATCCTAAAATGAGCATAAGTTAAGAGCTTACTTTTTAGGATGGTGTAGGTGATAAAATGAATTATTTGAATGGAGGAAAAATAGAGGAGAACACTTGTAAATAAAGGCATACCTCAATTTTAAATGGAATTGAATTGATAGAGGGCCCATATTTGAATTTAGGTGCTCATTAAGTGCAATTATGAAGTCCTATTATGCATGCTATAATGAAAACACACTAAGGTAAGTGCTAAACAATTGTGAAATTGTACTCAATGATCATTTCTATTAAGGTATCAAAACCTAGGCAATTACCATGACTCAGGGATTGGACATCCGACCGAGCAACTATCCTCCTTTATAAAAACTCATTTAATTTATCAACCCAGGGACATATTACTTGAAACAGGCCAACAAAGTATATGCACCAAGGATTCTTACTCAGACCACACTATGGCTGTAGGAAACAAACTGCTTTGAAAAGAAACTATTCGATAGCTATAGGAAATGAATGCTGGAAAGGAAATTAATCTATAGTTGCAAGAAACGAATGCTGTAAAGAATGTTGGAAAGGAAATGCGGAAGTGAAAATTCTGAAGGAATACTACAACTTGGAAACACAAAGACTTGAAAACACAATTATAATGCTTCAACAGTTCTATCACTTTGGCTATAGGAAGTACTGGACTATCCTGCGGCTTTGGTTGTAGGAGCCATGTTAACACTAGAATTATGATACCAAGATGTAGGAAACTGAAACTACATGCAAATGATTCTAACTAGCTAACACAGATTCCTCACCAAGTCACTACTACATTTGACCTCAACTTTATACCAATCATTTCGACCATCAATTAAAAAGATTTAGGTTGGTCAGATTATATAAGGAAAGCTTCTTTTTTTTTTAATCCATGCCCGTGTTAGTTGAAATTTCGACCAATACCATGTAGGTCACAATTTCGACCAACACAGGCTTAACTTTAAAAAGAAAAAATATTTAGCATCTCATTTCATTGTTTGGTTTTAAGTTGGGAGCGCGAAGTTGCTGGAGCCTAAAAAAGATTTTGCATTTTGGTTTTAAGTTGGGAGCGTGAAGGAGCTGGAGCCTGCGATTGTTTGAAGTTTTATTTGGTGAGAGTAAAAGGAGGACTGCCTGCCTACAAGGGTTGCCACTGTGGTTTGGTGTAAAAGGAGGACCACCTACCTGTGAGCTATTGCCACTGTGATTTGGTGTAAAAGGAGGACCACCTATAAGGATTTCCTTACTCTACATTTGTTTGGCATTATTTTATTGGTTACCTACTTAGGGCCCCTAAGCAATATGCTAGGGCATCATGTATTTGGTATTTGCTGGCATGTTTTTAACATTTTTGTTACTGGTATTTGTTTTCTGCCAACTTCGTGTGGATTGGAATGTCAAATCTAACTCCATAGGAAGTCTACCTGGAGTCATAGCTTTCAATTGCAACTAGTCTGAGATCATTTGGTGGAGAAATCCAAAATAAATCCTGTGACAGTCATCTATAGACCATTTTTGACATAAAACTAGGGTCGTCGGCTTTCTACAATCAGTTTTCTATGGACTCTTTTAGACCAGGTGTGACTGTATACACACTATGGCTTTAGAAGTGCTTAAAAAGACCACAAATAACAAAGAAACCATAGACTCCTTGCACTCCAAAGACTCCAAACCTT
>MU223296.1:2393182-2425020 GCA_018584345.1 Thuja plicata | reverse complement strand
TAAATAATGACATCAGTGAACCAGAATGCATAATGAGAAGCAACAAACAAGATGAAAGTGTGGATTCAAATCACTAATACCAACAACTCTAGTAATGCCAATAAATAGTATTATTTAAAGTTATGCTCTTAAATGCTATAAGGGAATAGTGATTATCGAAGCCTTGATGTCTCACACTGTAGCATGTAGCACCCAAAGAACAATGTATTACTACTAAGAGAAACAATCAATAGTACATATCCAAGGCATAACAATGACTTTCATTGTAATGGCAGATTTTTGTCATGAAATCATATACAATTACCTCCTTCCCTGAAGCTTTTCAAGCCAATATACAAATCGAGAGCAGGCCATCCATTGGAGTCCCAATTGATGTGTATATGAATGGAAGAGTTGGTGTCACTCATGACTCCAAAAATTTTAGTA
Organism: Thuja plicata; assembly: GCA_018584345.1. NCBI lineage: Eukaryota > Viridiplantae > Streptophyta > Pinopsida > Cupressales > Cupressaceae > Thuja > Thuja plicata. The sequence goes on along the minus strand of MU223296.1, from coordinate 2,424,594 downwards.
GTGCTCTGTAAACTCCATCAAAAAAAGAGGAGAAAGTTAGTAAAACTTGTTGTGGTTGTGATTGCAGAAAGAAGGTCAAGGCCACATTGTGTCCTCCATGAGAGCTCTCCTATGATGAAATAACCAAAGTAACAAATGATGACTTATTTACCCAAAATAGAATATGGAAGTTATACAAGGGAATTCTAAATGAGGATTGGTGTTCTGAATATAATGTCATGGTGAAGAAGTTTGAGGCCTGCTCTTTTGAGACCTATTTCAAGACTAGGTATGCCCCCCACAAGATGAAGCCTCCCACACCCCCAACAAAGTTAACAAATAAGAATACTTTCTTTACGTGAAGGTTTTTGTAAAAATATTGGCAACTTGCTTGGATGTTAGGCAAGAACATATGCATTTCATCTGACTTGGTTAGTCTTCCCATTCACTGCCATCGATCACACTTGTGGGTGTAATTGGCTGCATCCTTATGGAGAGTTGGCCAGTAATAGCTAGTAGTGAGTATCTTTGTAGCTGTCCATTTTGCTGCAAAATGGCTACCACAAGGTTCATTATGGAAGGCATGGATGATATCATATGTCTCATCCTTGTGAATACACCTTCTTTGAATTTGATTGGGTCCAGTGTAGAAGAGATAGTCGGCCAAAAAATAAAAATTAAAGGTTTTCTCAATTAAAAGCCTCTTTTTCTTGGGAGAAAAATGTGGTGGTACCTTTTGAGAAACTAGATAATTGATGACATTGGCATACCAGGGGGTATGAGCTGAAATAGAAAATAGGTGGTCATTTAGAAAGCTATCATCGATGACATGTGGGTCATACATATTTTTTAATTTGGAGAGGAAATCAACAACTACATTTGTTTTGCCCAGTTTATCCACTATGATGATGTCAAACTCTTGTACCAACAGGAGCCATCTGGCAAGCCTCCTTGTGATAGTAAGTTTTTTACCAAATACGTGATGGCTGCATTATCACTATGCACAAATATTGGGTAAATAGTTATGTAGTGGCAAAACTTGTTCAACGCATATATTATAGCCATAAGTTCTTTTTCTGTGATTGTTTAGTTCAACTCTGCGCCCTACAAAGTTTTTCTTATAAAGTAGATGAAATGATTTATAGGCCCTTCTTTTTGTCCTAGGAAAGCTCCTATAGCATGGTCAGATGCATTAATGTGTATATGGAATGACAATGCCCAATTAGGCCCTCAGAGAACTGGTGCCTGAGTAAGAACACTGTTCATCTGCAGGAAGGATTCTTCATAAGAAGTTGTCCATAAAAAGTTTGAATACTTAGTGAGAAGGGAATACATGGGCCTTCATCATTTGATGAAGTTCTTAATAAACTGCTGGTAATAACCATCATGCCCAAGAAAGCTATAGACATCCTTCTTCTTGGTTGGTGTAGGAAGGTTCATGATGACTTCAATTTTAGCAGGATCCACATGTATGCCTTTAGCAGAGATGTAATGACCTAACACAACACCTTCCTGCATCATCATGAAGCATTACTCACCGTTGAGGGACAAATTATGCTCCTCACACCTGGTAAGAACCTTGCTAAAATTGACCAATGCCTCCTCATAGGTTTCCCCATAAGTTGTAAAGTCATCCATGTATATTTCCATGCAATCATGTGAGATATTAGCAAAAATGCTGATAACCAATCACTGGAATGTAGCTGGAGCATTATAGAGGCCAAAAGGAAGTACAGAGTAGGAAAATGTTCCCCAAGGGAAAGTGAATGTGGTTTTCTCTTGATCTTTAGGAAGGATCTGGATCTAGTTGTAGCCAAAATATCCATCCAGGAAAGACAAAATAATGCTTCCCTACTAAGGAATCAATGACTTGGTCAATAAATGGCAAGGGAAAATGGTCTTTCTTAGTGGCATTTTTAAGTACCCTATATTCTACACATATGTGCCACTTTCCTCATTTTTTGGAACAATGACTAAAGGTGAGACCCACTAGTTGTCAGAAATGGGGTAGATGTGATGGGGATATCTAACTGACAAGAGAACTCTTGCTCTTCTCAAGACCTTCTCTCTATTATTTTTAGTTTAATTGACTCTACCCAACCTAGATGTCACTTCTATGTTCCTCTACTCCCACTAGATCTCTCCAACAACTTCAAACTCACTCCTTTCCTTCACAATGCCTAATGTGCATCCATGGGCTCAAACTTGCACCTATCTTCCCAATTTGTTCTTACCAATGGTAATGGGGTTTTTCACTATCCCCCCTCTATTTTTCACCATTCTTGATCCATTCCTTTGGTTTCTTGTATAGGTTTCCAATCGAGTTCCAAGTTTTCTAGTTTTAGGCCATGTAGCACTTTTTGCCCAATTAGGCCTCCTAGAAACTGAATTCTTGGATTTCTTTAAAAAATTCCTTAAAACCCCCCTAAAATAACTAAGTATTATTTATAAGACCACCCTAGGCTCAAGTATTTTCTAGGTTTTTGTTCTTCAAGTTGTTCGTACACAGGATTACCACCAAACCCCTATTTTCAAGGGTTTCTAGGGCATACAGTCCAGTCAATTTTATTTGCTTTCAATAGTTTCTCTAATGGCCTCCTCTGATCTTCTCCTTTCATACACATACCAAGGACACATGATCCTACACCTCTCCACCATTTATTGGTTCAAACCAATCCATCTAGAAAGCTCTCTTGCTTTTGTTTTGTTCAAGCTCCTAGCCAGAATAGCACTGTACTCTCCTAGGGCTTGATGGAAAAATTAAATCCCCTACACACAAAAACTCTACAATACATATTTACACTACTTACATAGTCCCCTACTTTATTCCAAGTGGCAATGGAAGTTCAACCACGAGAACTCAAGCGGGACTCATTTTTACATGACTAGCTCTGAACCAGACAACGAACCAGTGAAACTTAATGAATTTACAAAAAAATTAGAAAAATTAAAAAAATACCAAAATAAAAACACTCAGAGTAATTAAATAGCAATTATCTAAGGCTCAATGCATTAAATCAATCCATTAAAGGTCTGGATGAAGGCCCTGTTACAAAAACAAAGTCAAAATCTTTGCTTCCCAAAACATGCAGTCCATACAATAACACTTACAACCCTTAAATTACGGTTGGTATGGGCTTATATAGTATATTCCCACATGTTTGTACCCCTAGGTCAGGATTAGAACACCATTAAAGCCATTTCCTAGATTTTAGGAAATGTTGTCATGACAACTTTGCAAAGTTGTCACGAGCAACTTTTACAACTTTTTCTCATTTGATGTTCCACTAACCTAGCTTTCTCAATTTGACTCTAAATCATTCTATTAGACCTTAAACCACTTAAAAACATCAAAATAACAAATGCCACTCCATTTTGGAGTCTTGGTCAAACTTTGACCCATGTTGACTTTTCTAGGACTTAAACACTAGAGCCTAATTGAACACACAAAAGACATGACTCTAAACACTCTTACCTCTAAACACACACCAAATAAAACTTGGAAATTTATCATTAGTCCTTATTACCCTAGTGGTTGGCTAGAACCACCAACAAGACAAAATTTTTAAAGATCTTCCTTCAGACCTTAAGGTGCTCCTGCACCATTCTCTCCTCGCAACAAGAAATTCAAGGTACCTGAGGTGTGACAAATTCCAAATTGATGCCATGCTTCTTAAAGTCACTCTCTTCTATCCAAGTAGCCTCTGACTTAGGTTGTTGCTCTCATTTGACTAGATGATCCATGTATGTCTTACTCCTAGTCTTCTTCTTCACTCTTGAATCCAAAATTCTCTCTACTTGTGGCTTGATTTGATCAGGTACTTGGAGTTCTACCACATCCTTATTCACCTCTGTATTATAATTTCCCTCATGTATTTTTGGACCCTTGTACTGAATCAAGTCCTTCACATTGAAAATAGGATAAATAGACATCTCCTTGGGTAGATCCACTTTGTAGGTATTGGAGCCATACTTAGCTAACACCTTGCATGGTCCAACCCTTTTCATCTGTAGTTTGCTTGGTATTCCCTTCTGTATCCTAGCCTTGTTCAAGTATACCATCACCAACTTTCCTACCTCAAGCTATAGGTCTCTTCTCCCTTCATCCTTTTTAGCTTTAAGATTCTGATATCCTCCATTAGTGTCTTCTTCACTTTCTCATGGACTTCTCTCATTGACTGAGAAAAATCATTAGCATGTCCACTGATCCCTTCATAACCTTTTAGATCTCTACACAATCTCAAATAGAATCTTACCAGTAGTCTTGTTTGCACTGTCATTATAGGCAAAATCTGCTCATGGAATGACTTGTTCCCATCCTTTTCCATACTCCTCGGTTAAACATATCAACAAATTACCAAGGACCCTATTAATTACTTATGTTTTTCTATCCGTTTGAGGATGATATGCAGAACTATGAGATAAATTAATACCCAATATTTTCCAGAGGGTTTTCCAAAAGTATCCCATAAACTTCACATCTCTGTCTGCAACTATGCTCATTGGAAAACCATGTATCCTTACTATCTCTTTGAAGAAAAGGTGGGAAATGTGACTGGCATCATGTGTTGTTTTACATGGGATAAAGTGACTCATCTTACTAAATCTGTCCACTACTACAAACACACTATCCAAACCAGTTGGTGTCCTAGGTAGCCCCACTATGAAATCCATACTTATGCACTCCCATGGTCTATTTGGGATGGGTAATGGTTGGTAAAGACCTGCATTTTATGATGTGCCCTTTTCCTTCTGACATATTCCACATTGCTCAACATAACTCCTTATATCTTTCTACATTTTAGGCCACCAATAGAATCTCTCCACTAGGTATAGGGTCTTATTTAACCCAAAATGTCCACTTAAGCTACCATTGTGCTTCTCTTGGATTATTTTATCCCTCATGGAGCCCCTTGGAACACATAGTTGTTTCCCTTTCAACAATAAACCATTCTATAAAGTATAGTCTTCATATTCACTATGAAAATGATTTTCAAAATTATTACATGCCTTACAGATCTCTGAGAAATCTGCATCTCCTTCATAAATATCCTTGAATCCTTCAACCCCTATGCTTTGCAATTGTATTTCTTTAACACTTAACAACCTCCTAATAAGTGCATCTGCAACCTTGTTGTTTACCCCCTTCTTGTGCTTGATTGTAAAAGTGTATGATTGCAGAAACTCCATCCAGTTTATATGCCTCAAACTAAGCTTCTCTTGTGTGTTTATGTATATTAAGGCTTGGTTTTCAGTGTATACAATAAATTATTTTGGTAAAAATTAGTTCCTCCACTTCTTAAGATCTTGCACTAATGCATAAATCTCTAGATCATACAACGAATACCTAGACTTTGCTTCATTTAACCTTTCACTAAAGAAGGTTGCTGGTCTTCCTTCCTGACTTAGGACTGCCCACACTGCTATGTTTCTAGCATCACATTCCACAATGAATAGTTTGTCAAAACATGGTAACACCAGAATTGGTTGAGTAGCTACTTCCTTCTTCAATCTTTCAAACCCTTCTTTTGCTTCCTTGGTGCAAATGAACTTTGTCTTGGCTCCACCCTTTATAGTATCTAGGACAGGTGCACAAATTTCACTAAATCTTCTCACAAACTTCCTATAGAATTGGGCCAACCCATGGAAGCTTCGCACTTCAGTCCCTGTCTTAGGAGTAGGCCAACTCAAAATGGCTTTAACTTTACTCTTATCCATGTTAAAGTCACCTTGGGATACTACAAATCCTAGGTAGTCTAACTCTTGTTTCACGATTTCACTCTTCTCAAGGTTTATGGTTAACTTTTCTTCTTGAAGTATTTTTAGCACAAGTTCTAGATGCTTCATGTGATCTTCTTTTGTTTTTCTAAAGATGAGGATATAATCTAGGTATACTACCAAAAATACCCCTATGTAATCCTTTAGGACTTCGTTCAAAACCCTCATAAAATTACTAGGTGCATTTGTAAGCCCAAATGGCATTACTAACCACTCATATAATCCCTCTGTGGTTTTAAAAGATGACTTCCACTCATCCCCCTCTTTCATCCTAATCTGATAATATCCACATTTAAGATCAATCTTTGAGAAGTATTTAGCACCTCCTAAGCAATCCATTAAGTCTTCTATTTTGTGAATAGGAAATATATACCTTATTGTTATCCTATTTATTCCCTAGAGTTAGTACACATTCTCCACTTAACTCCCTTCTTAGGAGCCAATACCACTAGAAAAAAACATGGACTGATGCTCTTTCTTATCAAACCCTGGTCCAAAAGCTCTTGCAGTTGCCATGCAATCTCCTTTTTCTACTCTAGAGTCATCTTGTACGCAACTTTGTTTGGCAATGATGCCCCTGGCACAAAATCAATCTAATGACTAATTTCTCTATTTGGAGGTAGTATAGCTGGTGTCCCTTCACATATGATGTATTAGAACTAATCTAACAATTGTCTGACTTCTGCAGGCATAGGTGCTTGTTTCGGTGTCTCCTCCTCCTTTGGTTTTACCAATATTGCATAAAAAATTCCTTCTTCCTCCTTCATGTCTTTTAGGAATTATTTCCCACTCATTAGAAGAGTATTGGAGTCCATCTTCTCCACTATATGTTCCTCTACCAAAGACTATATCTTATAAGTTACTCCATTCTTCTTGAATGAGTACTTATTCTCCTTGCAATGGTGGACTGCCTCCCTATCATATTGTCATGGTCTTCCTAGAAAAAGATGACATACATCCAATGGTAGCACATCATAAATTATCTTTTCTTGATACTTTCCTCTAGTGAAATCAACCCACACTTTTTCATTGACCAATATGTTTTGCCCCTTATTCAACCAAGTCACTTTGTAAGGACAAACATGAGGTATCTTAGTCAATTTTAACTTCTACACTACTTCCTCTGAGATCGCATTATTAGTAGACCCTGAGTCTATTATGACCCTACACACCTTGCCAAGAATCTTACACTTAACCCTAAAAAGAGCCCTCCTTTTTTTGTGTTCATCCCTTGTAGGTTCTTTGATCAAAATCCTCCTAAGCATGAGGTTCTCTCCCTTTTCTGAATCCAAACTTATCTCAGACTATTTGGTCATGTCTTCTTCTTGCACATATGCAATTTTATTTTCACCTTGTGAAGATGATGGCTTATCTGGACACCTATAGGAAGGGTGACCCTTTGGCCACAATTATAACATTTTATTGAAGCAAAATGTGAGCTTCTTCCAAAACTACTTGATCTACCTCTTCCACCACTATTAAAACCTCTTCCTCTGCTATATTCTCCTCTATTTTTTGACTCATGGATTTGTTCCACAAACTTGGAGTCTCCTTGGCCTCTGGTCTCATTGCTTCTACCACTAGAACCTCCTTTATGTCCTCCTCTGGAGTCTCTACCTCTTCCTCTACACCTAGAGTTTGAATCTTGCTTCTTTCTGAGTTTTTCTTCCACCTTAAGGGCCATTTGAAAACACCCATGGATAGAAGTTTAGGTAAAGAGGCTTAACTCTTCTTGAATGTTCGACCTAAGTCCATTGAGATACCTAGCAACTTTAATTCTCTCTACCTCTTGCACTCTGGACCTAAGGAATAGCGTTTGGAATTCTTCAGTGTAGGATGCCACATCTAAATCTTTCTATCTGAGATTCTATCTCCTTTTGTGTATTTGGATGTCATAATCCTCTGGTAGGTAGTTTTCCTTCACCTTAGCCACCATAGCTTTCCAATTGGCTATTGGATTCTTCCCTTCTCTTTCTCTTTCCTCCTGCAATAACTTCCACCAAGTTAATGCTTGTCCTCTTAGCCTTGATTTGGTTATCTTTAATTTACATGCCTCTGTTATTCCATCACACTCAAAGTGATTTTCTATACCCTCAATCCATTCCATCACCAATTCTGCATCCATTCGACCAGAGAAAATAGGTATGCCTTCTAATGCCTTGCCACTTAGTGCCTTGAGGGATTTCAGCAAAGGTTCCTCAGGTAATGGAGGGTCTAGTTTTGTTTCTGCCTCCTCTTCAACTTGACTCTTTCCTTTGTTTTTATCCTCTCTGATATGTTCTTTCAGCTTCCTTGTAGTCTTCATAACTTTTTCTAGCTTCTACTTCATCTCCTCCATAGATTCTTCTAGAAGTCTATTCTTGACTTGTTTCTCTGACAAGTCTCTTTCAAAATCTGCATTGGTCACCATGGTGCTTTCTCCAATGGATTCACTTCCTTATGTCATACACTATCCACTTCCCAAACCTTTCAATGGATCTGATACCACTTTGATGGGGAGATATAACTCACAATAGCACTCTTTCTCTTCTCAGGACCTTCTCTCTATTCTTCTTAGGGTAATTCACTCTACCCTACCTACAGGTCACTTCTATGTTCCTCTACTCCCACTAGATCTCTCCAACAACTTCAAACTCACTTCTCTCCTTCACAATTCCTAATGTGCATCCATAGGCTCAAACTTGCACCTATCTTCCCAAATCATTCTTAGTAATGTTAATGGGGTTTGTCACTATTCCCCCTTCAATTTCCACCATTCTTGATCCTTTCCTTTGGTTTCTTGCATAGGTTTTCAATCGAGTTCTAGGTTTTCTAGTTTTAGGCCTTGTAGCCCTTTTTGCCCAATTAGGCCTCCTAGAAATTGAATTCTTGGATTTCTTCACAAATTTCCTTAAAAAACCAATGAAATAACTAAGGATTATTTATAAGACCACCCTAGGCTCAAGGATTTTCTAGGTTTTTGGTCTTCAAGTTGTCCATACACAGGATTTCCATTAAACCCCTATTTTAAAGGGTTTCTAAGGCATACAATCCAGTCAAGTTTCTTTTCTTTCACTAGTTTATCTTATGGCCTCCTCTGATCTTCTCCTTTCATATACATACCAAGGACACATTCCCCTACACCTCTCCATCATTTATTGGTTCAAACCAATCCATTTAGAAATCTCTCTTGCTTTTGTTTTGTTCAAGCTCCTAGCCAGAATACCACTGTACTCGCCTAGGGCATGATGGAAAAATTAACTCCCCTATACACACAAACTCTACAGTACATTTTTACACTAGTTACATAGTCCCCTACTTTATTCCAAGTGGCCATGGAAGTTCAACCACGGGAACTCAAGCGGGGCTCATTTTTACATGACTGGCTCTGAACCAGACAATGAACCAGTGAAACTTAACGAATTTACAAAAAAATTAGCAAAAGTGAAAAAATACCAAACTAAAACCACACAAAGTAATTAAATAAAAATTATCGAAGGCTCAATGCATTAAATCAATCCATTCAATCCATTAAAGGTTTGGATGAAGGCCCTGTTACAAAAACACAGTCAAAATCTTTGCTTCCCAAAACACAGTTTGTACAATAACACTTCCAACCCTTACATTAGGGTTGGTCTAGGCTTATATAGTATATTCCCACATGTTTGGAACCGTAGGTCGGGATTGGAACACCATTAAATCCATTTCCTATATTTTAGGAAATGTTGTCATGACAACTTTGCAAAGTTGCAAAGTTGTCGTGAGCAACTTTTACAACTTTTTATCATTTGATGCTCCACTAACCTAGCTTGCTCAATTTGATTCTAAATCATTCTATTAGACCTTAAAACACTTAAAAACATCAAAATAACAAATTCCACTCCATTTTGGAGTCTTGTTCAAACTTTGACCCATGTTGACTTTTCTAGGACTTAAACACTAGAGCCTAATTGAACACACAAAAGACATGACTCCAAACACTCTTACCTCTAAACACACACCAAATCAAAATTGGGACTTTATCATTAGTCCTTATTACCCTAGTGGATGGATAGAACCACCTACAAGCAAAAAATTTCAAAGATCTTCCTTGAGACCTTAAGGTGCTCCTGCACCAAGATGAAACCGACATTAAGAAGTTTTTGCAACTCTCTTTGACTACTCTCTTAACGCGGGGTTTATACACCTCTGGAATTGCCTAAGAGGAAGTTTTTCCTCTTTCAAGAAAATCCTATGAGTACATATTTTAGGTTCCAAGCCTTTCATATTCAAATAGTCCCAGGCGAAAGCTGTGGTATGGCCTTTCAACAGTTTGGTTCAAGATGTCTGTTGCTAGTTGGTAAGTTTTCTATTAATATACAAGCAACGATCAGGGGAAGCTTCCAACTATTTTGTGAGTTCTACCATAGAAGCATCCATTAATGGAGGTTCTTGGCACTCATGGAATAGTTCTGGGGGCTGAGATAGTTAATGAAATCTGAATCTTGACCATACCAGTTTTGCAGAATGTTGGTGATTACGATGTCCTAATCCCATAGCTGCAGGAATGGATCCCTTTTTAACATCATGAGTTAGACTATTGAGTTGACTACCTCATCTTCCTCTCCAATTTTAGGCCAAAATGGTGAGGCTAAATCCATTTGTGGTTGTGATGGCGGGTATAAGGATAATGTCTTAGTATGCTAACCATTAGAAATGGTCATACCACCTGAGCAACATCCTATAAAAGCATCAATAGTGGCCAGCCAAGGTCGACCAAGAATTATGGGATAGCCTCCTAAGGTGGCCTTAGGTGAGAGTATCATAAATTTTGAAGGATAAGACCAGGTTTTGAGGTCAACAACTATATTCTCCACTACCCCTTCGGGTTTGACTGTGGAACTGTCTGCAAGCTACAGGACAGTGGGTGTTTCCCGAAGGTTAGTGATTTTGAGTTGCTACATGATGTCCTTAGTCATTACATTTATGGTAGTTCCTAAGTCTATCAAAGCATTTTTTATGGCTTTCTCATTGATGGTAAATCTAACAACTGGGCTACCTGGGTCAGAATACTTGGGGACCACTATTTTATCGAGCATGATATCAACAAGTTTCCCCAGGACATGGACTATCTGGGGGTCCTTTTGCTTATGACTAGGATTTTAAAAGTAGGCCTCTTTGATAGCCTTTCCATATTTGGGAACATCCTTTATTCCTTGAAAAAGTGGAATTTGAACATTAATGTTCTTGAGTTGGTCTAGGATGTCAAAGGTTGTATCATCTGTATGCTTAGAATTCTCATTCTGCAACCTTTGTGGAAAGGGAGGTGGAGCTGGCTGAATTTTTTATGGTGATACTTTTAGGCCTATTGGAGTGGACTCTGGAGTAGTTTGAGGAATGGTCTCTTCTGGAGTTACTTCAGTTAAAATAGGAGGTGTTGGCAGAGTAGTTCCTGAATGTAAATGAATGTCATTGATTGCGTAGGCAGGGTATTGGTTTGGGTCAACTGAATAAACATTTTGATGAGGTGCTGGAGACCTATTATTTGGATTCAGATGAGGCTAGGCAGGGAGTTGAGTAGGCTTATGGGGTAGTATAGTGGCTTCAGGAGGTGGCATAAGTGCTTTCTATTGGGGCTATTGTGGTGGTTGTAGGAGTCCTTACTACTGGTTTGGCCATTGCTGACCTCCCCGCAACTGAGGATTTTGATGCCAATTTCCTTGGGATTGTTTCCAATTCGCTTGGGGTTTTTTCCATTGAGGAATTGGGTAAGGTTTCCACTAAGGTTGTAGATTGTTCCAAGGAGGGTATTTATTATTCATAGGTGGTTGCCATAGACTACTATAAAATAGACCATTAAAAGTAACAGGGTCCTGAGGCATACCTTGTCTTTGAGCCCATGGTCTTCATTGTGAAAAAAATAATACTTTCTCATCATCTCCTTCAATCGACTTGTAATCATTGGGTAGCTGTGTAGTCTCCATGTTGGAAACCAACTTGTAATGGAAATCTCTCTTCTTCTATCTACAATGTGGACAAAATTCTGCTAGAATAGCTTTAGCATCCTCGTGCTTCTTTTTCGCCTGAATTGTGTCCAACTGGGTGGCCATGTTATTGACAATTTCATGCTTGAAGTCAGCCAGAAAATGTGTGATTTTTGTCTGAGAGACCCCATTGCCATAAGTTTTTCCCATTGTAGACCTATATCCTCTGCCCTTCTTGGCCACTGCTCTTGAGTAACTGAGGTATATTTTCTTGATATCACCCCATATAGATTGGATGATATCTCCCCCGACCATAAGATCCAAGGCTTCAGTGCACCCTTCACTTATACCCCATAAAAAGAGAAGTTTTTGTGACTCCTCATTGAGTTGGTGCTGAGTATTTTTCTGCAAGCTAAACAAGAATCTTGACACATAGTCCTCTAGAATTTCATCCTCCTTCCATGTCATTTTGAAGATGTCATCCCCTCTCATATCATTTCCCCTACAGTACTCTTTATACTTTGTCAGGAATGCTATCTTCATTTCTTCCCAATCATGGACAATTTCCTGGCCTAAGCCCATAAATCATCTTCATGCAGACTCCTTGAGAGTTGTAGGAAATAATTTGAGCCTATGGGAATCCATGGTTTAGTCGTAACTATGGAAAAGGATATCAAACTTAAAGAGAAAGGTATCTGGGTCTTCGGTCACTAGGCCATAGAATTTAGGAAGTGCTGAAGAGTGAATATTCTTGAGGTTGTGATTATCATGTTGGTCAGTAATGAGAAATGGAAAGGTAGGGGGGTTTTCCATCCTGGCTGAATGATGAGGGAGACCTTATGGTTGGTAAATGACTAGAGGCAGTGGATTTTCTTCTTGATTGTCTGGATATTGGATTCTGAGATTGGCCAAGGCTTCTGCAAATGAATTAAATTTAATTTTCCCTTCTAGAAGGTGAAAGTTCAGTGGATCACCTTTGGAAGATGATGATGATAATGATGATACAGGAAGGTTTACAATTACATCCATGAATTGACCCTCCTCTTCGTCTTCTTTTGGTACAAAGATATCTCCTAAATGGTTGTTGGGGTAGTTTGGTAAGTACCTTCCTAGAGCGTCTCTTCTTCTTCTATGCATACAAATAAATGAAATATTGTGGTGGTGGAGGTGGAGTGAAAGATTTTTTGATAGAAAACTCTATTTAAAAAGGATGTTCATGTTTGAATTGAATCCTACAAATGGCTGAGTGAAAGAACTTGGCTCGACACCCTCCCCGTAAAGGGCACAAAAAATGATCGGCTCTATTAAGGTATCAAAAACTAGGTAATTACCATGACTCAGGAATTGGACATCCGAATGAGAAGCTATCCTCCTTTATAAAAAAATCATTTAATTTATCAACCTAGGGACGTATTACTTGAAATGGGTCAGAAAAGTATATGCACCAAGGATTCTTACTCAGACCATGCTATGGCTGCAGGAAACAAATTGCTTTGAAAAGAAACTATTCTATAACTGCACAAAATGAATGTTGGAAAGGAAATTAATCTATTGTTGAAAGAAATGAATGTTGTAAAGAATTCTGGAAAGTAAATGCGGATGTGAAAATTTTGAAGGAATACTAAAACTTGGAAACACAAAGACTTGAAAACACAATTATAATGCTTCAACATTTCTACCACTTTGGTTGCAGGAAGTATTGGACTGTCCTACGGCTTTGGCTGCAGGAGCTGTGTTAACTCCAGAATTACGATACCAAGATGCAGAAAACTAAAACTACATGCAAATGATTCTAAATAGCTAACATAGATTCCTCACCAAGTGGGCCCCCTTGAGTGAGTATCCAAACTCAATTACACTGAACTAAAGATCAACACTTCATCTGCTATTGATTGAAAAAGTGAATTACAAGATTCATAAAAACTGTAAAGCAATAGAATGTAAGCTATAGCTGATAACACCCTCCTTCTCATGTAGGAGGGGGGCTTTATTTAAAGAAGGAAAAACATCTAACTGCAAAATAATCATGGCATAGAGATAGGTGGAGCTTTTATTACAATCCTATCAAACATAAAGGGGAACTATAAAACTGGAGATAGAATAGGTCCAGAAAAGAGGAAATAACTATTGTTGACAACAAATCTAACCTCCCACTCTCTCCTAGATTTATTCAGAGAATTCATTATGTTGCTTTGGTTTTTTCTTGACTACTGCCACATTGATCACCCTAGATCCACTTGCTGGTGTTGCATTTGATGTTTTTCTATGTGAACCTGCTGCAAGACTAGGTCAAGCATCTAGTGCATGGGCACATTTTACCTGGTCAAGGCAACGGTTTCTATATTGATGCACAACACTTCAGATGTTAGGATAGAGACATTTATGATAATCAATACCAAAATACGCATGAATCATTCATGTTCAAACAACTAATTCATTCATAGAGACATAATCATAATTCAAAAGTAAAAATATACCATATTCATCCAAGCATAGCATATTTAAGTATGTTTCAACCATAGCATAGGTTTGGTGGTAGCATGCCACATAATAGCAAATATGAGTATAAAGAATTTGAGAAAGTATGATAAAGCATGAAAAAGGTCCTAACAAAAGCTATCATAGGGTATCTAAAATATGGCATTAATATGCCTCATCACTCGACTTGGGTGCTCACAATTTCCAATGATACATTTAACCCCCACATTAGTGGTGGGTATATGCACGAAGATGGAAGACCAAAAAGGTGCCAAAAAATTTTTTGGTCCCCCAAAAGCCATAGGGTGCACGTGCTATGGATTTGATTTCTCGAGCCTAAGGCTTGGGAAATCAAAGCCCATAGGATGTGTGCCCTATGTAAAATTATGAAAAATGCTTAAGGGAGGGAGGAAGAAAGCCCAACAGGCCCCGCCAGACCAATTTCATCACTAGGCCAATACATAAAATGTAACATTTAAGTATAAGTTAAATTTTATGTATATACTTCTAGGATGTTTAAGAGTTGTTTCAGCTTCATAGGAGTTAAGATAAAGATTCTATATTTTGAGGGTTTTTAGGAAATTTCAGACTTAGCCAAATTTCAGGAATCAACACATTGTCTTGAACATGATTCTTAGTGGACTATTGATTATAATATTAAGCCCTTGACTTAATCAAGGACACTCTTTAGGGTTATTAGTGGTTGTAATGTATCATATTGGGTCCTAAGTGGTCCTAGGTCCCCTTAGGACCCATTACAACCCCTTAGGACACATTAGGGCCTATTAAGACCCCTTAGAACACAGTAATCATCGTAGGACACACTAATGGGCTCTAATGTGTACTAGTTTCTCATAAGGGGTTTTAATGGGTTCTAAGTGGTCCTAGGATCCCTTAGGACCCATTACAACCCCTTAATACCCATTAGGACACATTAGGACTCATTAGGACCCCTTAGAACACATTAATAGTCATAGGACCCATGAGAGAGAGAGAGAGAGGTACTAGGTCCCCTTACGACCCATTATGACCCCTTAGGACATATTAGGGCCTCTTAAGACCCCTTAGAACATAGTAATCATCGTAGGACACACTAATGGCATCTAATGTGTACTAGTGTGTCATAAGGGGTTTTAATGGGTTCTAAGTGGTCCTAGGAACCCTTGGGACCCATTACGACCCCTTAAGACCAATTAAGACACATTAGGACTCATTAGGACCCCTTAGAACACATTAATAGTAATAGGACCCATGAGAGAGAGAGAGAGAGAGAGAGAGAGAATTAATCATCATAGGAGACTCTTTAGAGTTCTAAGTGGTTCTAATATATCATAAGGGGTCATAATGGGTCCTCAGTGGTCCTACAATCCTTTAGGAACCATTACAACCCCTTAGGACACATTATGACCCATAGGATCTCTTATGACACATTAGAACCTCTTCGGACCCCTTCAAATTCATTAATCATAGTAGGACACACTAATGGGATATAATGTGTCGTAATGTGTCCTAATGTGTCCTGATGTTTCTTAAGGGGTTCTAATGGGTTATAAGTGGTCCTAGGAACCCTTAGGACCGATTACGATCCCTTACGACCCATTAAGACCCACTATAGCACATTAGGACCCATTATAACCCCTTAGAACACATTCATAATCATAGGACTCTTTAGAGAGAGAAGTTGAGGACCTATTACAACCCCTTAAGATGCCTCTATCTACATCTTAAGGGTGATAAGGATTTTCAAGGGGTCTTGGGATATATTAATGTGTCCTAAGACCCCTTAACATACACTAATGAATGATAAGTGGTCTTAAGATGTCCTAAGACACAATAATGTGTCCTAGGACCTCTTATGACCCCTTATAGCCCTTTAGGACCCCTAAGATGCATGGTAAGGGGTCCTCAGGGGTCCTAAGACAAATTAATATATTGTAGCACTCCTTATGACCCCTTAGAACCCATCTCTCTACATTTTAGGGGTAGTAGGATTTTTAAGGGGGTCTTAGGACACATTAATGTTTCCTAGGACCCCTTACAACCCCCTAGGGCCCCTTACCACACACTAATGAATGTTAAGGGGTCCTAATACCCATTAATGTATCCTAGGACCCTTCATAACCCCTTACAAACTTTTAATACACCTAAGATGTATGGTAAAGGGTTCTAAGAGGTCATAAGGGATCCCTTATGGCCCCTTAGGACCCCTCTCTCTAAATTTTAGGGATTGTAAGGGTTTTTAGTGTGTCGTAGGACTTCTTAGACCCCTTCCAACCCCTTAGAAAACCTTACCATACACTAATGAATTTTATGGGGTTCTAAAGGGTTGTTAGTGGCCTTAAGGGGTCCTAGAACACATTACTATCTTGTAGTACCCCTTAAAACCCCTTACAATAAGCTAATGAATTTTAAGAGGTCCTAAGGGTTTCTTAGTGGTCTTAAGGGATCCTAGGACACATTACTATGTTGTAGGACCCTTTAAGACCCAATAGGACCCCTTATCATACACTAATGTATGACAAGGGGTCTTAATGGGTTGTAAGGGGTCTTAAGGGGTCCTATAACACATTAATTTGTCCTAGAACCCCTTATGACCCCTTAGGACCCTTTATTGCACCTAAGAGGTAGGGAAATGAGTTATAAGGGGTCGTGGGACCCCTAATGGCCCCTTAGTACCCTTTAGGAATCCTCTCTCTACATCTTAGGTGTCATAAGGGTTTTTAACTTTACATAGAACACATCATTGTGTCTTAAGAACTCTTAAGACCCCTTACCATACACTAATGTATGGTAAGATATCGTAAGACATCTTAAGGTTTTATAGGAAACATTAATGTTTCTTAGAGCTCCTTATGACCCCTTAGAACACTTTAAGATCCCTAATATGTATGATAATGGGTTGTAAGTTTTCCTAAGGGGTCATAAGGAGTTCTAGAACACATTAATGTTTCCTAGGACCACTTATCACCCCTTACGACCCATGAAAACCCCTCTCTCTACACCTTAGGGGTTTTAAGGGTTTTTAAGGTGTCCTAAGACACATTAATGTTCCCTATGACTCCTTATACCCATTATCACCCCTTAGGACCCCTTACCATACACTAATTAATGGTAAGGGTTCCCAAGGTTTCCTAAGGATCAAAATGGGTCCTAATACACATTAATGTGTCCTAGGACCCCTTCTGAACATTTAGGACCCTTAAATACCCCTCTCTCTATGTTTTAAGGTTCATAATGGTTGTTAAGGTTTCTTATAACACATTAATGTGTCCTAGGACCCCTTAGACCACTTACAACCCCTTAAGAAGGTCTGTTTGTATGTGTGTGTGTGAGATAGAGAGAGAGAGAGAGAGAGAGAGAGAGAGAGAGAGATGATTGGTTGGAGATAGTTATTAAAGATAAGAAAAAAAATAGTTTAATAGTAAAACATGTCACTATAACACTTATACTAAAATTGTTTCTAAAAAATACTAATATAATAAAATCTAACCCTTGTGATTAGTAATGTGATATCTTGTAATGTTTTGTATTTTTTTTCAAGTGAGGGTTTGTGAAACTTTAGAATGCTTATGGCCTTGTGAGTATCTTGGTTCTATCTCCTAGCACGTGGGGTGGAACTTCACTAGTTTAACATGGTTGGGTGGCAAAAATCTTTCGAGGTCCTGTTTGTGGTTCGTGACTTCGATGTGTTCTATTCTATGCATTAATGAAGACCTTTCTATTATCATTCTTACTGAAAGAAATATGTAAAGATATGTTGTAATTCCTTCAAGCCATTTTTGTACTTACTATTGTAATGATATTCATTATCAGAAAAATGTAATTATAAAGAAAAGCAATGTAATTGGGAGGGATAGTTCTAGGGTTTATTTTAAGGGATATTATTTGAAATATCAAAGTCGAAATGTAAAGTGTAAATATTGAATTACTCTCTCTATCTCTCCTATGTTGAAATAAAAGGAAATGTTTATTATGCTAAGGTTAAAATGTAATCTGTAAGAATAGCTATTTCAATGTGTAGGAAATAGAAATGAAATTGATATATAATTATAAATGAAATGTTATTTTTTTTACCCCATCTCTTAAGTTATGAAATGTGAAAGGAACCCATAAGGAATCAGGTCTTATGACCAAAAATTGCAACTAACAAACTTTTTTCTAACATTACATCATTAATACATTCACAATTACCTTCCTTAAGGTTCCCTTAATGAATTCATTTACTAACATATTTACATTACTTATCCAAATTGAATTTCATTTCTTTTCTTTACTTTCACATTCATAACTTAAGAGATAGGGTAAAAAAAAACATTTCATTTACAATTATATATCAATTTCATTTCTCTTTCCCACACATTGAAATATCTATTATTACAGATTATATTTTAACCTTACCATAATAAACATTTCCTTTTATTTCAACATAGGAGAGATAGAGAGAGTAATTCAATATTTACTCTTTACATTTCAACTTTGGTCTTTCAAATAATATCCCTTAAAATAAACCCTAGAACTATCCCTCCCAATCACATTGCTTTGCTTTATAATTACATTTTTCTGATAATGAATATCATTACACTAGAAAGCACAAAAATGGCCCAAAGGCATTACAACATATCTTTACATATTTCTTTCAGTAACAATGATAATAGAAAGGTCTTCATTAATATAATTGAACACATCCAAGTTAGGAACCACGAACAGGACCTCAAAATATTTTCGCCATGCAACCATGTGAAACTAGTGAAGCTCCACCCCTTGTGCTAGGAGATAGAACCAAGATACTCACAAGGCCCTAAGCATTCTAAAGTTTCACAAACCCTCACTTGAAAATAAATACAAAACATTACAAGATATCACATTACTAATCACAAGGGTTAGGTTTATAACATACCCTATAGGTGAGTGTCATCACATACATGGTATTTTGGGATTCTCCCTGGAAACCATGTAACCCCGGTACCCCCTTTCTGAATAGGGATCCTCCCTAGTAGTTACCCATGGTCCTGGTACTCCAACATGACTATGTGGCCATTAATATATTTTATTTCATTATCTTTTGTTTCCCCCCTTTCCCAGATACATTATTAGGTTATCACTTTTTACTAACCCACCCATAGGATCATTTGGCAACCACTTTAGGGTTCTAACACCTATGGTGAGCCACTCACCTAGGGTACCTAGTCCCCTACCCAAACACACAAGCCATGAAAACATCAAGTACTTTCAAAATATCCATCTCACAGGTCTAGGGAACCCTCGAGTGCACTCAGGCCACCCGAACGAGTCCTAGCCTTCTATTATGGATTCTATTATAAGACGAGTACTAAATCACATGAGTAACATCTTATAATGCCAAAATAAATATGTATAAACATTCATAAGGTACAACATATAACTTTCCACATGCATTAACACAATGTTCCATAACTTGTTCATAAATCTCAGGAACCCTCATGTGCCTGAAATTTGGCTAAGTCTGATTTTTTTTAAAAATCCCCAAAATCTAAAATCTGCATCTTAGCTCCTATGAAGCTGAAACCTATCTCAAACATCCTGAAAGGTATTTATACAAATATAAATTAAAGTATATGAAATTAAATTTATCAGACTTATACTTAAATGTTATATTTGTATAAATCATGGATTCATAGCAGAACTACTACATGTGTGTATATGGTGAAGAGATATATTTTGTATTGTTATTTTTTTTCTTTTTGTTTCTTATCTCTAGTAACTATCTCCAACCTCTCTCTCTCTCTCAATTTTATATTTTGTGTCTAATATAGGGTGTACGCCCTATAGGGCGGACACCCTATAGTGAGTATAGGGCGTGCGCCCTTTTAATGACATTGAGGTTTACCAAGCTTAAGACTTGGATTTGCCTTGGAGTTCCAACCCAAAGGCTTGGAGGATTCAAACAGGTCTGAGACATTTTTTCTAACAAACCTACAAAAAAATAACATTTTTTCTTGTGTGCTCCCCGTCAGGTTTGCAGGTGGTTCAATAACGATAAAATCAGACGACGTGATATTGTAGATCTCTCTGATAGCTATCTAACCATGTAATTTATTTTTCATTCTCATTATGTTAAGCATTTCATCTCTAATTTCTTTTCTAAGTATGTTCAATTTTTGTCAAAAACCAACGTGTATTCATTTGGGATTAGATTTTGGCTTGTTCATTGAATTTTGAAAAAAATTACATTTTCAGAAACTAGACTCCATTCTACACACTTTTAAAAAAAAGAAGCTTTGATTTTCAATTAGTTTTCAATGATTTCTAGGTGGAGCACACATAAATTTTACATTTTCAGGATGTGTCCACTTTGGAAAATGGTGAAAAATCACACTTTTATCAAAAAATTAATAGAAAAATCTAGGATAAACGAGGTGGTGTTAGCTAATTTCTCACTGGAGTGATTAATTTTTTTTTAAAAAAATTAATATTTTAGGGGGAGCACACCAGATGCTATGTTATGTTTTTTCATAAAAAAATAGGACCACGCTTTGTGCTCCCCCTTTTTGATCAGGGCCTTAATCTCCACCATTTCTAAAATAAATTAGTATTTTAGAAACTAGATTTGGAGTAGAACAACTCTTGTTTTTGTCACATTTTAAAATTTTGAATGTAACTATCCTAAATTTCTCGTTGAAGTTCAGAGTTTACTGATTTCAGAAAAAAAGTGGCATCTTATACCCCTTTTTGGTCCCCCATCTTTGTGCACTTACCCTGGTATATGAAATTAATTTCTAATGAAAGATAAAGTACATAAATAGTAAATGAAAAAGGATATTCCAAAGTTTTCAAATGGAATCCCCCAACATTCAATACCTACAAAAAAATATTAGGAACCACATGTTTAATAACCACTATTTTAGTTAAAAACCATAAACTACCTAATGCTTACTAAAAGAATTATGAAATATGTAGGTAGATATATGACCCCTTTTTGAATTGCTAATTAGGAAGGTAAAATAGGGGTATCATGTTTACCACAATGAATTGTGAACGTAAGTTTGATGACAAATGCTATTAATAGATTTTAAGATAAACTCAAAATGTTTTATAGAGCATTTGGATTGATATGGAACTAAATCATGATCTCAATGCAACAGATGGTGTAAGAATTAGAGCTTGGTAGCTCATGATATGAATGTTTAAGTGAAGCATACACCAAGACTAAAACAATACCCCATGATCTAATCCACTAGAAAAGATATGAGAGCGTAGAAGGAAGAGCGAGATACTAGGAATCCAATAGTCTATCAAGTTGTGTTATGCTAGGTGATACATGGGAGAGGAGGAGGAGGAGAAGGGAAGGTTAGAAAGGTATGTTATTCTAGTTCCACTCATCCCAAAGAAACAGGGAAGGAGAACTGATATTCTAGTAAGCTACATTATGTTATTCAATTCTACCTTGAAAATGTTGTGCACAAGGTGGCTTACAAAATTTTGCACTTAGGGGCGTCTTGAAAAGTTTTGCACACACATGTGGCTTACGGGATGAGTCATATGAAAATCATTATATCCATGTGTATCCATAAGAATGATCATTCGTATGTAAAGCATTGTCTTCCTATGGATTAAAATAACACAATCAATCCTAAGGAAAGCATTGTCTCCGTAGGGATCAATAAGCATGATCAATCCTAAGGAAAGCATTGTCTCCTTAGAGATCAATGAGGTTGCATAATGTACAAGGTATATGTGTTTCCATTGATGTTTTTTAATTGATGCCAACACATTTCTTTGTTTGAGACAGTGTTCCTATAATGTTCAGTGAGATTTTTGGTTGAATATTGATAGTGTATTGGAGATCAATGTATACAGACGTGTCCATTTCATTTTGTGATGTATTTAGTTGATTTAGTTAAACTTCCATAGACGTCTATGTGGATTTGAGTAAGTTATGGGTTTTTTTTGTGACTGGTATTTTAGACATTTAGTAGTAATAATGTGACAATATTTGGATCTATAGTTCTTTGAATTGCAATATTTTCATATGTGGATATGTGTAGCATTTTTGGGATATTGATGTTTCCTTAGCTCAATTGGTTCATGATTTGGAGGTTCACAAGCTATTTTTTCTTGGTTTTCAGAGGCTACTGTTGGTGTTCTTGAGGTTCAGAATGATGATACTGATGATTCCAGTGATTTGAGATAATGTGAATTCTATTATAGTAAGTCATGATGCTTTTGGATGTTTCTATATAGTTCTATTATTGTGTTTCTAGTTTGCATTGAACGAGGTGATCGTATTTGATGATTTTTGGTTGGAAAGTTCACGTTCTTCATGTTCTTGGACAACTTGATGATTGTAGCATGTTACAAATGATTGAGGAATAATTCTTCGATGTGTTTCATGTTCGAGGCAAGTGATTTTGGTCTGAGCTATGTCTTAGACAAGATTTTTTGGTTCATATTAAATATTATATCATGCATGTGTATACTTTTTAATTTTAGGTGGTAAGAGTTGATTCAACCTTGTATATTCTTTCAAGGTTGATGATTTGTATAAATGTAATTGTATTTGTGTGTGGATCATGTGGAAGAGTGTAGAGATGTGGGAATATTGATATCTTTTGAAGGCAAAGATCTAGTGTGGAAAAGAAAGTTTTACTTCAATGGAACAAATGCAAACATGTTGAAGATGATAATGTATAGTTCATGATATGTGGATTATTGCCAATATATTTGAAAGGTAGTGAACCTTTCTAGGGTAGGAAGCCTTTTGTAAATTTAAGTAGTGAGCTCTAGGCAGTGTGCTTGAATGCATGTGCATTCCCATTGTTATACTCCTAACATCGTCTAGTGATTTTAATAGATTACATCATCTTGTGGGTTCATCCCCACCATGGTATTTACTATGAGCGGGTTTCCACTATAAAGATCTTAGTGTTATGTGTTCTTGATGTGTTGTGGATTTGTGCTTAATTGATCATTTATAAGATCTGAAGTTAAGGTAAAAAAAAATTTTAATTTGTGAATTTTTGGACACAAGTGATTCACTACCCCTCTCGATTGTGTGTTTCCATAGTTCCATCAATTGGTATTAGTGCCTAGTTCTTCTTTGTGAAGATTAATCACTTGAGGTGATCTAAGATGGAAACTTTCAAGAAAGATGTTCTAATATTTGATGGTACAAATTATACCCTTTGGAAAGGTCGCGTGGAATGTCATTGAGATGTATTGGTGAATAATATTGGGAGATTACTGAGACATTATATGTTCCTCCTGCATATTTTGTAACTGCTACTCCTGATGAGAAGAAGAATGTTGAATACAACATGGTATCAAAGCTAAGGAATCATTGTTGAGTGCCTTGACTGGTACAAAGATGAAAAATGTTATGGAATTGAAGACTTCTCATGAGATCTAGAAGAAATTGGAAACATTGTTTGAAGTTCACGCTTATGTAAAGCAAGAAAAGTTGCAGAGCCTAAAAGGAAATTATGAGATATTAAGGATGAGTGAAGATGAGAACATTAATATTTACATGTAGAAGGTGAATGTGCTTCTATTTACTATTACACGTGTTAGCGGATAGTTGGATGAACAAGAGATTGTTTCTAGAGCACTTAGATCTTTACCCCTTCCTATAAAAATAAGGTTTTTATTATTGAGGAGATCAGAATTGTGAAAAATATGATAAGGAACATATTGATTGGTAAGGTTTTAGCCTTTGAAATGAGTGAATTTTGTGATGCCCTTCCTAAATTTGAATCTTCATTCAAAGCTATTATCTATAAGAATAATATAAGATATGATCTAGGAGAAAGTTCTACAAGAGCATCTAGATATGCAAAAGTGATAGAAGATATTGAAGAATAACGTAAGCTAGAAGAGCTTGAAGTTGTTATTGCGAATAGATTTCCTAAAGGTGCTGGTAAGTATAAAGGAAAATTACCTCTTATTTATGTTTTTCTTACAGAAAGATTGGTCATTTTGCTTCAAGATGTCTTGATAGAGAGCCTAAGCATAAACCTAGGCAATTCCAACCTAGATATCAAAATAAATGTTACTATGTTGTTGATGAAGGTGTGAAAAATGATGAATTTGATGAAGGTGGTTCAAAAGATGATGAATGTGTATTTATTGTTGGAAAGGAAGAAAATAATTCTGAATCTACAAGTTGCATGAATATGGAAAGAGATTTGGCCGCAGAAGTTGAGGAGAAAGGTGAATTGGTGATTGACAACGAATGTTCACATCATATGACTAGAGATAAGAGCAAGTTTGTGATCCTGGAAAGGTTTGATGGTGGCATTGTAAGATTCAACAATGACACTCCTTATCTGATCCATGGCATAGGATCCATTAGTCTTTAAGGTAAGAATAATACTGATGATGTCTTATATGTTGAAGGTCTTAAGCATAACTTGTTGAGATTTGGACAAATAGTTGATAAGGTTTATGATCTCATATTTAAGAAGGACAAATGTAGAATATTGGGAAGTTCCAAAATTGAGATTGCATCAGGTACAAAAAATAAAGGTAATGTCTTTCATTTGAATAAAGGTGATAGAAGATGTTTGATTTCTTAGATTGATGAAATTTGGTTGTGGCATAATAGGTTGTATCATGTGAATTTTGATAATATTGTCAAGATAGTACTACTCAGGTTGTGAGAGATCTTTCTAAGTTGTGACATCTGCTAATGCTATGTATAAGGAATGTCAGATGGGTAAGAAAACTAGATCTACTTTCAAGAGAAATACTCATTTCTCCAACGTATTGTTAGATTTTGTGAATACTAACTTATGTGGTCCATCTAGAACTACAAGTTTTCAAGGTGAAAAATATTTCATGTTGTTGATTGATGATTATTAAAGGATGACATGGGTTACTTTTTTAAGGGAGGAATATGTTTACCTTGACAAATTTAAGATCTTTAAGGCTATGGTTGAGACAAATACAAGATTGAAGCTGAAGTGTTTGAGATCTAACAGAGGTGGTGAATTCACATCCCATGAGTTTAATGCATTTTGTGAAGATAAGGGGATAAGAAACAAATGTCTAATCCGTGGACCCAAAAACAAAATGGTGTGGTAGAGAGTAAGAATAGAACCATTATAGACACTGCAAGGACAATGATGATTTAAGGAAATGTTCTGCATGCTTATTGAACAAAATTTTTGAGTACTATAGTTTACACATTGAACCAAATGTCTACTCCACGGACCCAAAAACAAAATGGTGTGGTAGACAGAAAGAATAGAACCATTCTAGACACTACAAGGACAATGACGATTGAAGGAAATGTTCTGCATGCTTATTGGAGAGAAGTTTTGAGTATTTTAGTTTACACATTGAACCAACTGCAAATAAATTGTAATACTACTAAGAATCCTTATGAATTATGGTATGAAAATGTTCCTTCTATGAGGTATTTCAGAATTTTTGGAAGTAAATTCTATATTGAATGCGATGAATATTTAGGAAAGTTTGATGCTAGATGTGATGAAGGAATATTTCTTGGTTATTCAATAAAAAACAAGGCATACAAATGTTACAATAAAAATTTGAGAAAGATAGTTGAGAGTGCAAATGTCAAGGTGGATGAATGCAATTAAAGATAGTCTAGATCTTTCATAGATGATTCAAATTATTAGGATGACAATTTGAATTAGGGAATAAAGTCTCAAACTTAGAATCAAGTTTATATTGTTCTGGTGAATCAATAATAAGAAGAAGAAAATAATGAAGTAGAAACACAAGCGTATGGTATTCATGCAAATCCTAAAACTCTCAGGTATGTAAGGATGAATAATTTAGAAAATTAGATAATAGGTTCAATATAAAAATGTGTTCATACTAGAAGGAAAGTTTTTGAATATAGAGTTGAGTATTGTTTGATTTCAAAGGTTGAACCTAAAGATGTCATTGAATCATGTCAAGATGAACACTGGGTGAGAGAAATGAAATAATACTTGAATTAGATTGAGAATAAAAAAACATTGTTTCTTGTTCCCATACCTAAGGATAAGAATGTAAATGGAACTAAATGGGACTTTTGGAACAAATTGAATGAAGATGGTGAAGTGATCAAAAATAAGGCACGACTTGTTAATAAAGGATATTCACAAATAGAAGGTATTAACTTTGAGGAGACCTTTTCTCATGTGGCTAGAATTGAAGTTGTGAGATTATTTATTCCTTATGCTGCTTACAAAGATTTCAATGTATATCAGATGGATGTCAAGTCTGCATTTTTGAATGGTGAGCTAGAAGAAGTGTACATAGAGAAGCTAGATGGATTTATATTAACTGATCAGAGCAATATGGTTTTCCAGTTGAAGAAATATTTGTATGGATTGAAGCAAGCCCCTAGAAACTATTATGAGAGATTGGATAAGTATCTACTGAAGCTTGGATTTGACAAAGGTACACTTGACAATAATTTGTATTTCAAGATTCATCATGATAATCTTCTAATTGTTGAAGTTTTTGTTGATGATATTATCTTTGGAGGAAATGAAAAGTTGAGCAAAGAGTTTTCTAATGAAATACAAAATGAATTTGAGATTTCTACGATTGGAGAAATGAAATTCTTTCTTGGTCTACAAATCACACAGTCAGATAATAGAATCTTTATATCTCAGTCCAAGTATGTGAATTAGTTGTTGAAGAAATTTGGTATGGAAGATTCAAAGTGAGTTGGTACTCCTATGATGATTAGATGCAAGTTGACAAGGGATGATGATTCTTCTAAGAAAATTTAGACCAGATACAGATCCATGAGTGGTGGATTAATTTATTTGACTCAGACTGGAACTGATATTATGACTATTCTATGTATTGTTGCTAGAGTTCAAGCGGATCCTAAGGAAGCTCGTGTTGTTTATTTTAAAAGAATATTCAGATATATGAAAGGGACAGTTGATTATGGTTTATGGTATCCTAAAGATGATGATTTTTCCTTGAGTTCTTTTACTGATGCTAGTTGGGCAGGTAATATGGATGACAAGAAGATTTCTAGTGGTTGTCCATTTTTTGGGGAAAGAGATTGATTTAATGGTTGATAAAAAAAACAAAATTGTATTTCACAATCTACTATAGAGGCAGAGTATGTTGCCAGTGCAATCAATTATACAAAAGTGGTATGGATGAAGTAGATGTTGAAAGATATCAGAGTAGAATATGATGACCTTATTGCTATCTACCGTGACAATTCAAGTGCTATAAATATTTCTAAGACTCCAATGTTGCATTCAAAGATAGAGCATATATCTGCCAAGTTTCACTTCTTGAGAGAGAAGTTTAATGAGAAGGAAGTCAGATTGGAGTATGTTCCTAGTAAGGAACAAATAGTAGATATTTTCACCAATCATTTTCCTAAGGACACTTTTGAGTATCTCAAAGGTAATTAATGGGTTCGCATGTTGATTTGAGTAAGTTATGGGTTTTGTGTTGTGACTGGTTTTTTGGAATTTAGTGGTGATAGTGTGATATTATTTAGATCCATAGTGTTCCAAATTGCAATATTTTCACATGTGGAGATTTGTAGCATGTTTGGGACATTGATGTGTATCCTTAGCTCAATTAGTTTATGCTTTGGAGGTTCACAAGCTATCTTTCTTGGTTTCCAGAGGTTATTGTTAGTGTTCATAAGGTTCAAAATGAGAATTCTAATGATTACAATGATTTGAATTAATGTATATGCTCTTGTGGTAATTCATGATGCTTGTGGATGTTTCTATATTATTCTCTTGTTGTGTTGTTGTGATTTTCAATTGGTGAGTTCATGTTCTTCATGTTCTTGTCTGACTTAATGATTGTAACATGTTGTGGATGGTCATGGAATAATTCTTGGATATGTTTCATGTTCAAGGCATGTGATTTTATTCTGAGCTAACTTGTATTAGCCAACATTGTTTGGTTCACATTAAATAGTGTATCATGTATGGGTATACTTTTGTAATTTAGGTGGTGAGAGTTTAATTGACCTTATTGATTCTTTCAAGGTTGATGATTTGCATAAATGTGATTGTATTTGTGTGTGGATTATGGAGAAGAGTGTAGAGATGTAAAAATATTGATTATATCTTTTGAAGGAAGAGATTTGGCATGGAAAAGAAATTTGTAATTCAATGCAACCGATCTAGGAATTTTGAAGATGATAATGTAGATTTCACGATCTGTCAATTATTGTCCATATATTTGTAAGGCAGTGAGCCTTCCCAGGGAAGGAAGCCTTTTGTATTTGAGTACTGAGCTCTAGGGAATGTGCCTAAATGCATGTGCATTCCCATTGTAATACTCCTAACATGGTATAGTGCTTTTAAAAAAGTACATCATATTGTGAGTTCATCCACATCATGTTTTTTTCCCTTGACCAAGTTTCCATGATACAAATCTTGGTGTTCTGTGTTCTTAATGTGTTGTGGATTTGTGCTTCATTTTTCATTTATCAGATATGAAGTTAAGGCCAAAATTTTGTTTAATTTGTGAAGTTTTGGACACAAATGTTTCACCCTCCCCCCTCTTAGTTGTGTGCTACCATATTTCCATCAGATTTTTGATGAATGATAACACACTCCAAGTCCCCATTTAGGTGATGAAAAAAGGAAGAAAATTGAGGGGGGGGGTTGAATTAGTAGTCATAAAACTCAAGAAAATTACACCTTTTCCCAGATTAGATAATTAGCCATGTAAGCATCAATCAAAAACATGTCATGAACACACATAACACAAGGAGTTTTGTAGGTGGAAACCTGGTTAAGGGAAAAACCATGGTGGGGATGAACCCATAAGATAAGTATACTCTATTAAAAGTATTGCAGTGGGAATGCACGTGCATTTAGGTACACTTCCTAGAGCTCATTGCTCAAAATAAAATAAAAAAAGGCTCACTACCGAGGGAAGGCTCATTGTCTATACAAGAAAATTTGGATTACATCCAAAAATTATGAATTGTATAGAAGCATCTTCTTTATGCCTGGATGAGTGCCATTGAAGAACAAAAAAACTTTCCTCTACACTCTTCTCTTCTTCATTCATAAGATGTATACATTCAACTAATACACACACTACAATATCCACTCTCATCTAGACAAAAATATAAAATTATTATATTTATTTATACATGAGATAAAACTTAAAAAGATCATCAAGGTCAACCCAACACTCACCACTTAATTAAACAATTATAACCATAATCAATATAATGTAACATGCATACCAATAAATGTCATCCAAGACATAGAACAAACCAAAATATTTTTCCTCAAACATGATACACCTCCAAGAATTATGCCTCGAACATCCACAACACACTGTAATCACCTGGTCAACCAAGAACATGAACACCAACATACTGATAGAAATCATCAATTACAAGAACAACGATCAATGTGAACCACCAAAAAAAAGGCACATGATCCATAAATATCCATAAGCATCGTGAATTACCATAGAAACATCTACATCAATGCAAATTATTGGAACCATCAACATCATCATACTAAACCTTAGGAACATTAACACCAATGACTATCAATGTTGAAAAATCACTTGTGGAGATCAAAACCATGAACCATTTTAATTGAGGACACACATCAATGTCCCAAACATGCTTCCAAATCCGTAGAGCAGTATATTATAATGTGGAGAAATATATATCAAAATAATGTCACTCTATCACAACTGAGCAACTACAAAACCAATCACAACACAAATACTCATAACTCACTCAAATCTTCATGCAAAGCTTTTAAATTTGAACTTAATCAACTACAAAAAAACCTTCTTCAACCTCTATAATCCACAAAATCTAATCATCATCATACTTGCAACACTGATCAAACAAACTCACTAAACTTCACTGCAACACTGTCACTGATATAGAGATATGTTGACATCGATGAGAAAAAATCACTCAAGCACATATTTTTAAATTCTTCCAAAAAGATCCCCCTTTGGCATTGATAGAAATATACAATGTGAAAAAAATGAATGCCAAATAAATCAACAACTCCCCCTTAGATCTTGCACACTACTCTTCTCCTTCTTTACTTTTCCACAGTTTTTTCACATGACTCTCTCTCCCCCTTTGACATCCATGAAAATGACACATATTTTAAAAAACTAACTCTCTTCCAAAATATGAACATATGACTCACAAAAAACAATATTGACTACTCCCCCTGAGTAGTAGCCACCAATCGTCAATCTAGATCACAAGATATCACTGTGAAATGCACCAGACTAATGCAAACCATTGCATCTTAGTTTTGATCAAGAGGGGAAATCACCCCTATCTTCCCTTTGAGATACTCAAAAGTTTCCTTAGGAAAAGGCTTTTTGAAAATATCTACAATCTATTTTTAAGTAGGTACATACTCCAATCTATCTTTCTTCTCATTTACCTTTTCCCTCAAAAAGTAAAACTTGATAGATATATGTTTAGTCTTTGAATGCAACACCATATTCATAGAAATGTTAATTGTACTTTAATTATCACAGTATATAGAAATAGGTTCATCATATACTACTCTGACATCCTTCAATGTCAACTTCATCCATATAAACTTAGTACAACTGACTCCAACAACATATTCTACCTCTGTAATAGATTGAGAAATACAATTTTGCTTTTTGGTCAACCATGAAACCATTATTTTTCAGGTAAGAAAAATTGACCACCATAAGTACTTTTTTTTTCATCCACATTTCCTTCCCAATTAGCATCAGTAAAGGAAACCAAATTAAAATCATCATCTTTAGGATACCATAGACCAAAATCAATTGTCCCTTTCAAATATCTAAAAATTCTCTTAACAACTACAACATGAGATTCCTTAGGATCTTCTTGAAATCTAGCAACAATACAAACTACATTCATGATTTTAGGTCTATTCTAAGTCAAATATAGTAATCCACCAATCATAGATCTATGTCTATTCCAAATTTCCTTACGTGAATCACAATTTTTAGTCAACTTACATTTGGTCACCATAGGAGTACTAACTATCTTTAAATCTTCTATCATAAAATTCTTCAACAACTCTTTCACATACTTTGATTGAGATATAAAAATCTATATCAAGTTTATTTTGTGTCAAGTATAATAGTCCAATGATCATTGATCTATATCTTGTATGTGTATGAGTTAATTTTGGCCTTCTCAATCAACCACACACTTCAACATAGTCCTTCTTCACCAAGAACAAACAAGACTGAATATGAGTTATTCATCCTGCCTACCTGCGTGATTCGACCTGTTGCCTT
>MU223296.1:2373218-2385339 GCA_018584345.1 Thuja plicata | reverse complement strand
ACTCTATATGATATTAAGAAAATGAGACAACAATTTAGTATTCTAACAATGCAATTTTCTCTAATAATTTCAGGGGGTTTGAATGAAGAAAGAGGGTTCTTTTATAAACCCTGAGAAGATCAGAATATAAACTTTCCTATTTTGAAATAAAACAACTAGAAAAGCCAATTAAAAATAGAAAGCTTTATTGAAAAGATTTCAATAAATTGTTTTCTTCCTATTTTAACTATTTTATCTCTTTGATTTAATATTGTTTTATTTGAATTAAATTGTTTTATTTCTCTTTAAAGCACAATTAATTCAAAGTTTCCACATTCTGAATAGAAGAAAGATTTTTGAGAGAATATCCAATTAATTAAATAAATATGACCTCATAATTACTTTTTCTCAATTATCTGAATATTAAATTCAATTATTGAAAATGAGGATATTTATTTAATAATTAGATATTATTTAATTCATTTTCATGTGTCTCAGCTAAAGAGGGTGAATTTAATTTAATTAAAGTGCTAGGACTTTATAATTAAATTAATTTGATCATAAGATTTGTTTAGCCAAATAGATATTTTAGGAATTAAATATAATGTATGATTAATACAGATTTAGGATTTTCTGTATTTGACACTCAGGTCGAGTAGAGTCAGTGAAAACTCAGAATTGCCTAGTAAAATAGGACTTTGATGATTTAGAAGAATGATAAATGCAACAAAATTGGTTAGGGTTGCAAGATGCCAATTTTGGGGTGTTACAGTATGATTTACATTAGGTGTATCAATAATATTTATCAATTTATAACCAGTAATCATAGGAGTACCAACAAGTTTTGAATCTTCTATACAAAAATTCTTGAACAATTTTGTCACATACTTATACTGAGAAATAAAAATACCATTATTTTTTTGTGTAATTTAAAGTCCAAGAAAAAATTTCATCTTACCTATAATAGACATCTCAAATTCATTTTGCATCTCATCAAAAAATTTCTTACTTAGCTTGTCATCTCCACCAAAAATTATACCATCCACAAAGACTTCAACAATCAAAATATTGTCATCAACAATTTTGAAGTACAAATTACTATCAATAGTACATTTATTGAAACCAATCTTCAATAAATACTTATAAAACCTCACATAGAAGACTCTAGGAGCTTGCTTCAGTCCACATAAATATTTCTTCAATTGGCAAACCGTATCATCTTTATCAATCAAGGAAAACCCATCTGGTTGCTCAATGTAGACTTCTTCTTCCAACTCTCTATTCAAGCATGAATAATTAACATACATATGATATATCTTGAAATTTTAATGAGTAGTATATGAAAGAAGCATCATAATAACTTCCATTTGGGAATATATCATACAAACAAGTTTGGCTTTATTCTGAATCACTTCACCGTCCTCATTCAACTTGTTTCTGAATACCCATTTAGTACCAATTACATTCTTTTCCACAAGTCTACGAGAATCCATGTCTTATACTTCTAAATAATTTCCAATTCTTCTTCTATAGCTTTGATCCAACTTTCATCTTTGCATACTTCATCAAAATCTTTATGTTTAATCTTATAAATCAAACAAATTTCATTTCTAGCAATTCTTCCTCTAGTTTGAACACCTTTGTTTCTATCACCAATAATCTGATTCTATGAATGATTTAGATTTACATACCTTGGCTCCTTCGAATATGCGTTTGTAGCTGACTCTTGTGTTTCCAAATCTTCCTCTTCTCCAAGTTCTTCATTTTGTTCTATCGATCCATTATAATTTTGTGCTGGGACAATATGACTTCCTTCTTCTTCATATGATTCATAACTACAAGATCTAACTGGTTTTTGAAAACTTTCATCCGCTTTCACATTATCACTATCAATTATATTTCTCAATCTATGATTATAACATTTATATGTTTTTCTCTTTGTATAATAACCAAGAAATATTCCTTCATCACTTCCAAGATCAAACTTTCCTAAATCTTCATCTCTCTTAATGTAATATTTACTTCCAAATATTTTGAAGTATTTGATAGTAGAAATATGACCATACCAAAGCTCTCATAAGGAGTCTTACTAGTACCATACTTGATTTGAATTCGGTAAAGTGTATAAAAAGTAGTGCTAAAATATTCTCTCCAATAGATCTGTGAAACATTTCCTTCACTCATCATAGTCCTTGCAGTGTCAAGAATTGTACTATTTCAAGTCTCTCTACAATTCCATTCCATTGTGAGGTCTTTAGAGTAGACATCTATGTCTTTATTTCATGCTCTTCACAATATGCATCACACTCTCTAGATGTAAAATCTCCACCTCTACCAATTCTCAAAAATTTAAACTTCATACCTATTTCAATTTCAACCATAGTTGTAAAGATCTTGAATTTATCAAATGCCTCAAATTTTTCTTTCAAAAATGTAACCCACATCATCCTTGAATAATCATTAATGAATAGAATAAAGTATATGTCTCCATAATAACTTCTTGTTTTAGTAGGACCACATAAATCAGTATGTACTAAGTCTAACAATCAACTTGATGAATATGTCTTACTTTTATGGGTATATTTAGTTAGCTTACCCAATTGAAACTCCTTACACTTTGTATTAGTAGGCTTAAACAATCAAGGTAGATCTCTTACATTATTCGTAGTGCTTATCTTCACAATGTTATCAAAGTTTACATGAAAAATTATCTTGTGTCATAAAAACTTTCATCAACCTTGGAAATCAAACATCTATTCTATGAATTGTTCAAATGAAACACATTACCTCTGGTCTTTGTACCTAATTCAATCTCGATTCAAGTGCTTCTAATGATTTTTCACATTCCATTCTTGAACTCCAAGTGATATCCCTTATCAACTAACTCTCCAAAACTCCAAGGATTATTTCTCAAACATTCAGCATACAAAACATAATCTATATTACTAGATTACCATCAAGTGTAATTGATCCTCTCCCTTTCATCAAGAAGGGTGCATCGTTACCAAATCTGAGAACTCCACCATCATAGTCTTCAAGCTTCACAAATTTTCTTTTGTCTTTGGTCATGTGATGTGAACATCCACTATCAATAACCCATTCATTATTTTATCCACATGCAAAGCCAATTCTTTTTCTTCATTAGGATTCTCATCTTTGATAGCAATGAACACAATTTCCTCTTCACTCTTTTGAGATTCATCATTTGTTGTTCCTTCATTAATAGCATAGTAATATTTTTTCTGATATTTATGTCTAAACTTCTTATGCTTATACTTATGCTCTTTTTTAGGACAACTAGAAGCAATGTGACCAATCTTATTACATTCAAAACACTTCAAAGGCAACTTTACTTCATACTTACCAGATCCCTTAGGCAACTTGTTTTTATATAGGGCTTCAAATTCCTCAATTTGTCTTCCTTCTTTCTCAATTTGTTCCCATTCCTTAGCATATCTACCGATCTTAAATGAACTTTCACCAGGGTCATATTTTTTCTTATCTTCAGAAAGAGTATCCTTAAATGCAGATTCAAATTTAGGAAATTTATCTCCAAATTCACTCATTTCAAAAGTAGATAACTTACCAACCAATGTATATCTTGTCACAGTAGGCACAATTCTGATTTCTTCAATAGAAACAACTTTATGATTGTAAGGAGGGAAGGATCTTAGAATTTTAGAAACTATTCATCTTCACCCAATGTTCCACCAATGCATCTGATTCCACAAACAAGTTCAGTGACCTTATTCACATAGGTAGTAATGTTCTCATCTTCTCTCATCCTCAATGTTTCATATTTTCCTTTTAGACTTTATAGCTTTGCTTACTTCAGAAACTTGTCTCCTTCATATAATTTTTTCAAAATTTTCCATACCTCATGTGTAGTCTCCAATCCTAGAACACTTATACATTCAATATCTGATAAGGCACTATTCAAGGCTTCATATTCTTTGAGATTAATCTCATATTCTTTCTTCTCATCAACAATTGTAGTAGCAAGATCAGGAGGCTTGCAATTATTCTTAGTAATATCCCAATGTTCTTTGATAAGATATATCAAATGTTGTTATCATCTGGTCCTTCCATATAGTGTAGTTTGTTCCATCAAATCTCAGACTATCCTTCTTAAAGGTCGACATCCCAGATCTCCTCAAGCAGTCAAGCTTCTCAAAGAGGACACTAGCTCTGATACCAATTTTTATACCTTAAGAAGTACATACACAAGTAAGAGGGGGGGGTGAAACAGATGTGTCATAATATCAATAAACTTTCACCAACTAACAAACTTTAAATCTCATATCTAATTGATAAACATGAAAAAAAAATCTTAATATAATAAGCAACACATAACACCAAGACTTTTGACATGGAAACCTTGTTAGGGGATAAATCATGGTGGGGATGGAACCCACAAGATGAATGCACCCAGTAAAAGTATTGTACCTTATTAGGAGTATAACAAAGGGGAATGCACTTGCATTTATACACACTGCCTAGAGCTCACTGCTTAAAAAAATTACAACAAGGCTCACTTCCTTATAACATAACCGATCATAGATCAAAGAGGACTTACAATCCAAACACATGAACTGACTGGTGGAATCTATTATGCCAAAATAGTTCCAATGAAGCACACAAATATCTGCCTTATTTCATATTGCGCTCATACCTCTTCTTACAACATCATGTATACCATTATTCCCATCTGTCCACACACTCTCACCCACTCATAATTTCAAATGATTACGCTTTTAAACACAATTCATCAACTCATCTCAACTAGGTCGGCTAGGTACCTAATTGCAAATAATTAATAAATTACAATTCAATCCTCAATGCAATCCATTGAATGTCATCTAGGACATTGCAATGACCTATATTAATAACCTCAAATACGCTCAGATCTATAAATCACACACTAAACCTTTGCAACATGTTACAACACCAGTTCGTCTAAGACCAAATGAAGAACACCAACATGTTACATGAAAATCATGCAACCCGATCACTTCGACCAATGTGAGATAACACCATGATCAGAACATGATCAAGAAACATCATAAATAAATGTGAAGTACCTCAATAGCCTTAGCATAAACACAAACCCAGGATCTAAGTCCATCTCTACATTATTCCTCAGCAATAACATCTACAAGCTTTGTTTCTCAAGAACAATAGCTTTCTATTATCCAAATCATGAACTACTCAATTGTAGGACACATATGCACATCCCAAACTCACTCCCAGGTTAGCAACCAACAACCCTTCAACACCAATCCACACCAATCCAAAAATTGAAACTTTGTCACTTCCTAAATAACCAAAATACTAGTATCTGATAAATTAATAATAACTCCCAAAAGTCTCATGCTAGCTTTTGCAAACTAACTTGCATCAACTAAAGACATCTCATAACACAATTGTATGATCACAACTGTATATCTTCTATGTAGTATTGGTACCAAATAATTCAACTTCAGTGAACATACCAAGAACACTGTCTTCAATATTAGAAGTATGTTGACATCAATGATAAAACATTAATCTTAGAATATATATGCACAATTTCAACAACATCTCAGCAATATCCAATAGGAGCATCCAGGGTGTAGTAGCAATCTTGCATCACCCATTTGAAAAGAAATGTTATGTTTTTTCTTTTTTTTTAGCATTTTTCTTTAGCTTTCTGGGAGCTTGCTATGATAGTTGCACTATATATGATGTATAGAAGCTAATATTGTAAAACAATCTTACGCTATTTTTTCAAATATTTTCCCCATTTGGGGTCATGTTTCAAGACTTTTTCAATTTTGGTCACTTGGACATAAAAATTTGTCCCAACGGAGTGTAATTGAAAAATTAAGATATTGGTGAATGAATCACCTCAATATCCTAAGAATTTTGAAAAATACTAATGTTTTTGTTCAAAAAAATTTCTCCAATGAGAGTTAAGACTCAAAATTGAGTACCTTAGAGGCCCCAAAAAGGTTCAAAATCTAAAAACATAGTTCTTTAGATGTATGTGTCATTGTAGATCTCTTCACAATCTTTCAACGATATATTATATAAGAAAATGAGAAGCTTGAGTCAAAATTTATGGATTTCAGAAGTTGTGCCTTCAAGACTCAAGTTTTGATACAAAAATGAAGAGAGAGAAAAATCACTTGGGTGGAAAATTGAACTAATGAACTGCTAGGCACCAAATGAGGAAAGTTTTACTTTTTAGAATATTCTAAGGTGATTATTGGTGTTGAATATACAAGGACGAAGGAGGGTTTCATAGCTCAATTCCAAAAGCTTAGATTGTAGCTTTGTCTTGCATATTATTATAATGAAAATTCCTATGTGGATGTAGCATGTTATTTGTTTTTAAAATATTGTAATGTCATTTGATTGAAGATAATAGAAAGTAAATGTTTTTGTTCTTGTGATTTCTTGGGTCTCTTAATTTTTCTGTTTACTTCCCGGTTATGTTGTGTTTGTTTGGGTTAGTAAGAGGAGTACCCTTTGTTAGAATTGACACTTTACACAACTTTTTGAATCCTTACATTCTATTATACTTTAATTATTAAACACCAAAATCATCAAACATCCCCCCATTCATCTCATTGATACTTCCAAACCTTTGTTTCCTTTCACTTAACCTAAAGGAATTTTTTTAGTATCAATGTACTCCTAGACATGATAATCAGTTATTTGTACATATTAGAGATGAAGTTACAGATCTCACTGACATTATGTATGAGATGAAGTTCAAGATCTCATTAACACTATGTATGAGATGAAATTGACATGTAATGCATAGATTCTTTTCACCTATACTGAACATAAAATGTGTGCTTCATATCTACTAATTATTAGGATTATAGGATTTTGACTTGAAATGATTCTAGTGTTAATTCATGCTAGACTCAAAATTGAAGAAGATATTCCTAAATATGGAAACATGTGTCTATTATACCCTCTTTATTAAAAAAATTGACCTAATTAGCCTTTATATAAGGGGAAACTCAAGATATTAATGGCCTAATCAAACAAGTATCTTGAGATTCCTAGGTAGTATGAATTGATGGAAATATTTTAAGAACATAGATGCGTATATAATTATAATTGAAAGGAAAGATGTTAAATTAATCTATTCCAACAAATCAACAATTTTAGTTGCAACCTTAACAAAAACTATGGCAATTGCATTAAGATTCTTTTGAGGATTTTATCCATCATATATTTTATTATGAGATTGGGTTTAGGCAAATTTAAGCGTCAATAATAAAATTTTCCCTTGAATTTAATCTTATTTAACTAGTTGGAGATGCATTGGTTTGCATAGATTCTTCTCTCTATTTATCACTTACAATTGATTTTTGAACTTAAATGAGTTGAATTCACACTTTTAGAAATAATTTTAAATTTAGAAATGAATTAAACTAAATAGAAGTATTATAAAAATCAATTTATATATAGCTATTAAAATCACTAGAAGATAAAATCAAGTCTCAACTACTCACTGAAATAGACATGACAATTATTGTGCACATGATAAACCCTTATCATAATCCACAATAGAATGAGAGTCTCATATATCTACATCTTCTCTAAACATTTTTTCACATTTATATTTAAGTATGTCACAATGGAAATTTTAATTTAGATAAATTGAACTTTTAATTTTAAAAATGATAGTATAATTTTAAATATATGAATAAATTGTAATAAATAAATATATTCTAAAAATTGATTTATAACTTAGAATTGTAACTAATAATAAAGTTAATAGTAGAAAAAACTAAAGACTAACTTCTCATAGAAAGGGCATACTAACCAATGTACACACGATAACCTTGAGAAATATGCATAATAGAATAAGAGCCGCATAAATCTACATCATGTCAAAAATAAATTTTAGTTACATTCAATCTTACAATTAAAATTTAGATGAGTTAAATTCATATGTTTTTTCATTTAGAAAAGACATGTCATTAAATGTAGAAGGTGATAAGAAATGAGGTCCACATAAGTCTACCTCCTGTCATTTAGAAAAGACATGTCATTAAATGTAGAAGGTGATAAGAAATGAGATCCACATATTTGGGGGGCGTTCACAGTCGTTTAGCAAATCATTCTATCGATATATATAGAGCTTAATATGGGATTTAAGCAGTGAATTAGAACATCAATAGCAGCGTGATAGCTATGGAAAGCATCTATAAAATGTAAGAGAGGCCAAGGAAAAATGTACGCCCGGGAAGCTCTACTCTGCTAAGTAAGAAACGACCTTAAGTGACGAAAGGCTTTTTAATATGCAGAAATCATCAATTGAAACAGTCTTCTTTGAAGCTTGTGAAAGTGGTGATATAACCCAAGCCAAAATGCAGATGGCACTCAAGGAATTTGCTCCCACAAAATTAGTGGATAAGAAGACGGCGGGAGAGGGAAGAACGTGTTTACATCTTGCAGTACTCGCAGGAGACCGAGGTTATTCTCTTCTCCAACTTCTTTTTAATAAATTTAAAGCTATTTTATACTTTATTATTCTTGACAAGCTATTTGGTTCATTATATGCAGGGTTGTTGGCAAGATTGGTAAAACATGTAAATGTGCAGGGATTCACCGACGAAAGGGACAAGCGAGGAGACACGGCTTTGCACTTAGCCGTGTGGAAATATCGTGTGGATCTGGTGACACTGCTGTTAGATGTTTGTAAGGCTGATTTGAGCATGAAAAATGAAAAGGGAGAAACTCCGCTATGCATAGCAGTAAAGTTGGGATTTTTGGATGTTGTAGAGAAGTTGGTAGATCATCAACCGGAGGCCGTCCAAAAATTATGCACAGATGTAAACATTCTGCATCTTGCTGTGAAACTGAACCGATTCAAAATTGTTAAATTTTTAACAGAAAAAGGTGAAATTATCAAAGAGCTTATCAACCAACGTGTTGAAGGCTCTGACATAAAAAAGCAATCTGATGATGAAGATAATGAAGGCTCTCACAAAAAGGCATGTGATTGTGAATGTAAGCGAGATAAGGAAACTGTGAACAGACAGCCAGTGGTTGAAGGAGACACGCCTTTACATATTGCAGCAAGGAACAAAAATGAGCCCGTAAGTTCTTCACTTTAGTTTTTTTAATTAGAAAGCTGATATTATTAACAGACTAGTTCATGATAGGATATTTACTTTTAGAAAAATTAGATAAATATATTAAATTTTAATGAGTAGTGAGGTATTAAATTTCTTTGTCTATGAGGTTAAGGATAACTCAGAATTGAGTCTAAAATATTTTTCTCTCAACTTTTGAAATAGATTTTTTTAATTTTGAGAAGAATTTACATAAAAATTAATTATTTTATCCTTTTTTAAATGGAATATAAAAATTAATTCTTTTATCCTTTTTTTAATGGAATTATTGATCAAGTATATTAACTTAATTAACTTAATACATATTGAAGAGATTAACACAAAAAACGCATTATAACAATAAAGTCTTTTTAAAAACCATAAAAATGGGCCTAGCCCAGAAGAGAAACATCCTCAAGCAGCCTGGTTGTGGTTC
This sequence comes from Thuja plicata, assembly GCA_018584345.1. Lineage (NCBI taxonomy): Eukaryota > Viridiplantae > Streptophyta > Pinopsida > Cupressales > Cupressaceae > Thuja > Thuja plicata. The sequence continues at coordinate 2,375,805 of MU223296.1, read as the reverse complement.
TGGATCAAGGTCTAGCATGGTCCAGCCATAAATGAATACATATAGAAGAGATTAACAACAAAATGCGTTATAACAATAAAGTCTTTTTAAAAACCATAAAAATGGGCCTAGCCCAGAAGAGAAACATCCTCAAGCAGCCAAGGGCGGACAAAGGCGGAGGGTCTGGTGCATCCTTCTTTCCCAATCCTAGTTGTGGTTCTGAACCAAGGTCTACCATGGTCTGGCCATTTGTATTGTCTTCCTCATCCTCTTTATCTCCATTCTCCTTATTTGTAATAGAGATGAAAGGAGGAATTTGAATTTTATATGATAATCTTTTATTTAATTTTTTTCATTTTCTCTTCCCCTTCTTTATTTGGTTTCTTCTAGTTTGTCTCCCTGGCTCCTACTTTTCATTTCTTTTATTTGTAGTATGCTTCCTCTTTCCCATCTTTAATGGGAATAAGCCACACCTAAATCATAAATGGACCAGTCACTAAGTAGGGTGGAGTACCAAATGGGTGGTCTCAAGGTTGATTCTAAGTTGTTCTAGGCAAAATTTTATCATAGTCTAATTTGTAGGGTTAACCTAAGGTAGGAGTCTCTAAGACTTGCAATTTGGTTCAAATATGTATTAAAAAATATGTTGTACTTAAACCATAGATAGACTAGTTACAAAGTGAGTTAGTAGGATAGTGGTTGAATGCTCTAATAACAAATAAATGTTCCTATTTGACCTCTAATTAATCCTAACAAACCTTCAAATTTTGTTCATTTCTATTATCGTTCTTTTATTCTTTCATATCCTACTTTGACTTAGTGGTATATTTTCTTTTGGTTCCTTCTAAGAACTTTTGCCACTCCTTGAACCTCTATTATATTTTTTGTTATTTGTATTACCATCTTTTACTCTTTTTTTATGCTATTATCCTTTTTCTTATATCTTAATAGCTTCTTCTCTCTTAGCTTGCCTTACCTTTTCATCTATTTTTCTTTTTCTTCTAACATCTCTGAATTAGTTTTGCACCAATCAACCAATCATAAGTCACTATTTTTTACTCGTCCAAATATTGAATTATTAGACCCTTTTTTTAGAGGCTTTTTCCATATTGAATTATTTTAGAACAAGATTTATCATACAATATATACTAATTTAGGTGTATTACTTTTATTATATTTCAAATATAACTAATATTCAAAAAAATTATTTAAAAATTTATTTATTTATTTATTTTAATTTCTTATTGTTGGATTTATTATACAATATATACTAATATATAATATTGATAATTTATTAATATTTCATAACAATTCTCTATATTTTATAAGAAAAACCAATAGTTCTTAAAGATCTCTTATATTAATCGTTCTTTATGATTAATATTTTTTAACAATTCTTTACATTTGAAAAAATACTAATATTTATTAAATTTCTTTATATTTTAAAGAAGATATTAACTTCTTAATAATACCTATATTTCTATTACAATATACTATAACAAGAGTACTAAGTAGCACTTGTGTATATTATCATTTTTACTCATATTTCTATAGCTCATATCCCCATTCTCAGCTTGTATTTTCAAACTGAGTAACTTTTATATCATTCTTGGATTTCAGTATACTCCTTGTTTGTTTAATAGTCATAATAATCATGAAAAAAAGTTAAGACGTAAATCCTTTGGGCGTAGATTGTGGACTTGTTGCGGAGGGTGCGTGGGGCGAACAAGCATGCCCTCAATAATGAGGGAAAAACGCCTCTGGATGTTGCAAGAGAAGTCACGGAATACCACGAGTCTTTCAGGATTATAAAAAAGCTCACAGATTATCCATGCAATCCCAAGCCATTCATGTACTGCGCGCCAGAGGTGAGCCAAGAAAAGCGCAAGAGAGCCACGGATATGGTTGACAGCTCCTTCGCTGAGAGACGCAACACAGAACTGGTGGTGGCAGCATTGTTGGCCACCATGACATTCACGGCTGTGTTCACTGTTCCAGGTGGTTCCTACTCCGATTCTAACGATCCCAACCGTGGGACTCCTATTCTCCTAGGCTATTATATGTTTAAGCTCTTTATTATATTCGACTGCATAGCCTTCTTTCTCTCTCTCTTTGTCTGTATAATGTGGCAGATGGCTTCAGAGCTGACCACAGAGGACAAGATGTTCTTCATGACCCTCAGCAGTTTCCTCACCTGCTTCAGCTTTGGATTCAACTCTTGCGGTTTTATGGCTGCAGTCTACACCATATTGGCTCATGAAGATTGGATCCTCGCCTGGGTCATCTTGGCAATTCTGTTGTTCATTGATTTCTGTGGCACAATAGCTTTTATCCATCAATTGGTGATGTTTTCAGTTGGGCGAGCTAGATTCCACCGCCTGTGCGGTGTACCTCGTCTACTCGATGATTTTGTTGAATATGTATGGAAAAGAGCAGAACATTGCGGTATTCTCAAATTTATCCGCAAAGTTGATGACGCTTCTGTAAAATACTTTCTTTTTCATTTAGATCTCTTTTAACAGTGAACAATTCAATTAACAGCCCAAAGATCATCAATACCGAATATTTCACAAACAAAACTTAATATGATCTATTGTTTAAGGTGACA
>MU223296.1:2362014-2373168 GCA_018584345.1 Thuja plicata | reverse complement strand
ATGGCTGCCATCTATTCTGATTACCGATGCAATTCCTTTGCTTACTCACGGATCAGATGAGAATACCCACAGTAATGGCTTCCTCTTCTTGATTCTGACTCCTGACGGTTACACTCCTTCTCAGAATCCGGTTTCTCTCTCTAACCCTATTTCTTTATGCGTTTCTTGATGGAGAAGAATACAACTCTTTTTTTTTAGGGAGAGAGAGGACCCAATCCTTTATATAACCTTTTAACTCTAAATCAGGTACGTCCATCATATACCAATTCAACGCTTAAGATTAATCACAGATCTAATGCTCCAATTATAGAATGATCCATTTATGACTTAATTAATCGGGTCACATTAAGATTAGAAACTGCATAACTGAATTAGCTTGCATAACTGAATTAGAAACTGCATAACTGAATTAGCTTGCAGATTTCTCTAGAGCCTTTCGCAGTTCTTAATTGCGCTAAAAGTAACTGAAACTATTTGTAGTTTCTAATAGCAGATTTCTAACAGCTTCCCATGATGCAATGGAAGGGGAATCTGCTGCTGCTTCCAAGAAACCAGGCGACGAGGAACATGAACATGAGCATGGATACAACTGCTCCTGCTCTTCATCCCCGTGCCTCCGCAATGTTCCTCAATCTGTTTAGCTCTCAACGTGGCACATAGCTGTACATCAGCATTTTACTAGCATATTATTGTACAGATCTATATGGCTTTATTTATAAATCTATGGTATGTCTATCTGGTCTTGTAGGTCATGTGACACTACTATATTTTCAGCGGTACCATGTATAATCTTATGCTTTTATTGTATATAAATATTTAGTATGTAGTCATGATTCAAATGTATTTTTCTTCCTCTCAAACTTTTATTTGTTTTCTTATTTAAATATGAGGGATGTTCAAAGGCATAACTACACTAGAGGTAAACCAAAAAAAAAGAAACAACCAAAAGAACCATTACATCTTTATACCAATCAGAGCTGCAACCAAACATAACTGTAACCAACAACAAACCTGAAACAGACTGGAACAATCTACAGAGTAGGAGAAAACAAACCATTACTAACTCTTGTATATTTTACGTCTTCTCTACATGTCTTAATTGAGGCAATAATATTTTTAAAAGGAAATTTTAGATGATGAGATATATATTAAACAATCAAAAGGGTTTGTGTAGGATTACAAAAGAAGATTTGTTTTTTAAAATAGGAAGTCATTGTATGTCTTATGTAGTAATAAAAAACAGTAGAAGAAGTATGATTCTTGTATGATAAGTCAAAATTTTATAAGGATTGAGTATTATTTATTATTTATTATTTATTATTTATTATCTTGATGTTATATATTCAATATCAAAATAAAATTAGATTGATATCAACAAGTTAAAAAATTTGTTGCCTAGGAAATTTCATATGAAGGATTTACTTTAGAAAAATCATCTGAACGAAAATTCTTAAAGATAAAAAATGTGGTAAGATTTGCTTATAATAAAATATTCAATATGAATAAAAATAAATTAGTAAATATGTCTTTTTCTTCTCATTTTAATATTTCTTCAAATATTATGTTCTAGCAATAAAGAAAAAAAGGACTATATGTCTCATGTATTGAATGCCAATGTAGTAAAAAGTTTGGTGTATACAATGATATGTATAAGAGTGAATTTTTCACATGCACTTGGTGTTGTTAATATATACATGGATTACCTAAGTAGAGAGCATGAGGCAAAAGTAAAATGGGTGTTTCCCTATATTAGATGGACAAATAGTAATTGTGTCACATATGATGGTTGCAATAATTTTTGTTTATGGTTATGTTGACTCATGAAAAAAAACAAGACATGGTAGGACCAAGAATTTTATGATTAAATACCACTTTGCAAGATAAACTATTGATAGAGGTAGAGTAATGAGTCTTGACAAAATTTAAAAACAAGAAAAATGTGCTAACATATTTATGAAACTTGTATTATTAGAGAAGATAAGGTAGGCTTTCCTTCTCTTCGTTTGAAAAAATAATGATGAACAAGAAGAGGAAGGTATTAGGTAAAATGGTGTCAAGGTGGAGATTATTAAATTGTGATAACACTATAAGAAAATCATATCTCATATTATCTCACCTAATATTTTTTATAAACTATGTTCGTCTTTAAAGAAAACTCTATTATTATTTTTTTACAAAAAATCATATTTTTTTTTCTTAATTTGATAATAGTTGTTACACAAAAATATTGTGTGTGTATTTGAAAATGTGAGTAAATAAAAAATATTGAAATATTGAAAAATCTAAGCTACACAAATTGAAACAAACACTCAAGATAAGGAGATGAAAAGAAGCTAAATTATCAAGAAAGTAAACAATGAAAGAAAACTTGACCCTCTGTTGATGAGGATATTCCTTTGATTTTGTATGTTGATAGGTGTGCTCACATTATGGCTTCCAAGGGTGTGCAAAATAGCTCCATGATTAAGTAAGATAATATGATTGATGAGGATGATTTTATAATGAAAATAAAATGATAATGATTCTCAGATAAATGTGATCATGGAAAAAATGATACTAATATGCAAGATAATTGAAGCAAAAGACTAAATTATGGAGTTGATGATGCAATGGTGTTGAATCAAATTTGGCATTATGAGTTTACTATGCATGAAAGTGCATGCTTTATGAAGGAAAATGAGGGGATTAAATAGGAAGTGGGGGGAATAAGAGGGGTTTTCAAAAGGAAACTCTTGAGGAAAAATGACAATGCAAATGGGGAAATGTGGAGGAGAGGCCATGTGTCAATTTTAGGGAGTTGCCACTCAAAATTGAGATTATTTTCCCATTTATTAAAAATCATAATGTGAATATACTTGGAGATGTTAGGATAAAGTTGGTTAATTTGGAGGTTTAGAAGGATAAGCTAGTTTGAATCAAGGGTTAGTTGGAGGGTTAGTTAGTGGGTTGGGGATTAGATGGAGGTTGAAGGTGATAAGTTTGGTTGGAACCAAGAATGGATTAATGGGTTAGTTTGAAGGAATGGTTAGAGGGTAGTTAAGTTTAGGATCCATGAGCACAATTAGAAATTAAATTTAATTGAAATTAGAGAAAAAGAGGAAACTGACAAAACTTGAATTAAATAAGACATAGATTTTTATTTATTTTATTTTATAGAGGAAAAGGGAGCAAATTATTTAATTACTGCATGGGTATGGATTCCACTAATTAATTAAAGGATTATAGCTTAATTTGTTAAATTAATTTAGCTAGGGGGGTGACATTAATAAATTAAATAATGTGTTATCATTTAATCAATAATGTGACTTACAATAACTAAAACTGGAATTGAATTTAAGAAAAACGTGAAGGTTCATTATGGGGATACAAATTCTGATTACTAATTTTAAAGGATAACACACATACCAATTAGCTTTTATGGTTGATAAGTGGCTCATTTGTCCACCACAATTAGGATATTTGTGCACGACTACTGACACATTGTCCACAAGTATGACATTTTGAGTGAACAACTATTGGTCAATCTTTGAGTGGGTATCGAGTGTCACTTTGAAATGAACACTTTTTGATCCTTGGACGCTTGATGATCTCTATAAGGAGTTTCGTTAATACATAGTTTAGGCTCTACATGTGTGAAAGGTTAGGATGTGTACGTACTGTGCTCTTCCCCACTGATTAAAATATAAAAGTTTATTGGAAGTTATGTGGCTATTAGGTGGTTGGAGGTAACTTTTGTTCTTCCGCTGGATAATAGATAAAAAAAACACACTCAACTTTCATAAAATACGACATGGAAAAAGACGTGTCAACTAATACACAAATGAAAAACCCATGTGAGTTATATACAATAGAAAGAGGGCCGAAAAAATCTATATAATTTCAACACAAATCTTCTTGTGGCATTCATACTTCGAGCACCTTAGAATTGAAACGCAGTTGGATTCACTTACTCGGCCTATAAGCAAAGGAATCCATCAATATACAGTTTAATGTCTCAATCAATCAGTAAAAACATTAATGGCAGCGTCGGAGTAATTAGGGAAAGCACCTTTTAAATGTAAGAGAGGCCAAGGAAAAAAGTACTCTGTTGTGCAATTGCGTGCTGGAGTAAAGGTGCAGCGTGAAGAAAGGCTTTTTTAACTATGGAAGTGAGTTTCTTTAAAGCTTGTGAAAGTGGTTATATAGCCCAAGCCAAAACCCAGCTCCCACATTTGGATCCGGCAGAATTAGTTAAAATGAAGACGAATGGGGAGCAAATAACATGTTTATATCTTGCAGTAGTTGGAGGGAATGGAGGTTTTTCTCTTCTCGTAGTCTTTTTTTCTCAAATTTAAAGCTATTTTTTAGTTGATTTTCTTGACAAGCTATTTGACTCATTAAACGCAGAATTGTTGAAAAAACTGGTAAAAAAAATAAATCAGCAGACATTCACCAATGCAATTGACGATCGAGGAGACACGGCTTTGCACTTAGGTGTGTGGAAATATGGTGTGGATCTGGTTGAAGAATTGTTAAAGGGTAAAGCAAATTTGAGCGTGCAAAATAAAAAGGGAGAAACTCCACTATGCTTAGCACTAAAGTTTGGATTCCTTGATGTTGTTGAGAAATTGTTTGATCACGAACCAGAAGCCGTGAAAACACTATGTAAAGAGAAAAAAGTTCTGTACCTTCGAAACCGAGTCAAAATTGTTAAATTTTTAATAGAAAAGGGTGAAATTGTCAAAGAGCTTATCAACCAATGTAATGGAGTAGTAGAAGTCTCTCGCCCGAACTAATCTCATAACGAAGGTAAGTCTGATATGGAAACTGTTAACAGCCCGCAAATTTTTGAAGGAAACACGCCATTACATATTGCAGCAAAGAACAAAAATGAGCCCGTAAGTTTTTCACTTTTGGTTTTCAATTAGAAACCTAATATTATAGCAGGAGACTTCTTGTCTGGATGTGTTTCTTATTTTTATTTTATTTTATTTTATTTTATTTTATTTTTGTGAAAAATTAGATTAATTATATATTAAATAGTAATGATTAGAGTTCCTCTACGCATTAAATGGATTCTTTTAAGAGAGGAAGGATTTATTTCCAATCTCAATAGAGATGAAGGGTGAAATATAAATTTCATATAACCTCATCTATTTAAATTCTTCTAATCTAATCCTTCTATATTCTTCTCTACCATTAATTGGCTTCTTCTAGTTTGTCTCCCTCCCTCCTACTTTTAATTTCCTTGGCTTATGACATGCTTCCCCTTTCCTTCTCTTGTTGGGAATAAGCTGCACCTAATCATAAATGGGTAATCACTAAGTTGGGTGGAGTAGCAAATGGGTTGTCTCAAGTTTGATTTTTCTCTGCTATTAATTGGCTTCTTCTAGCCTGTCTCCCTCCCTCCTAATTTTACTTTCCATGGCTTATGGCATGCTTCCCCTTTCCTTCTCTTGTTGGGAATAAGCCACACCTAATCATAAATGGGTAATCACTAAGTTGGGTGGAGTAGAAAATGGGTTGTCTCAAGTTTGATTCTAAACCTGTCCACATCAAAGTTTATCATAGCATCAAAGATTAATAAATAGGTAGATGTCTTGATCACTTAGCAATTTCGTTCAAAGGGTTGTTGAAAAATAAGCTATATCCAAATTACCATAGATGGACAAGTAAACAAGTGGGTTGGTAGTATAGTATAGAATAGTATAGTGGTAGACAATTCTAATAAAAAATAAATGGTCATATTGATGACATGTAACTGATTGAATGTTTGATAATGTTAAGTTGAAGATAATGCAAGGCATTAAATCAGTTAATGGTTTGTATTGTCATTGATGTCAACTTGATATAATCTGAACGGTCATATACATAATGCCAAAGACTTCAGAGAATCAATGGAATAGAGATTATGCTTTCAACAATGCATAAAATTCAAGTATTTACTAAGTGACAGACAACACCGATGGAGTGCACACCATCGATAAAGGCAAAGAAAAAGTCACAGTGATGCCCGACGAACAGAAGACAATGTTGCCCGACGAAGCAAAATCATAGTGATACCCAATGAGTAAAATCCAAGGATGCCCGACGGACGGAGATCCTGAAGCTAACTGGAGTTACACCGACGAAACTGGCAATTGTCACCGACGACTAACTGCAGAGTTGACCGACAAAATAGAGAGTTAAGAAAATGACAAAGTATCTAGCTGGCAGAGCTTAAGGATAGACTTAACTGGTTATTTTATTTGTTTTATTCGACCAAAGTTAAGTAATTGATTTAAAGAAGATTTGTACAGTTGGCAATAAGATAACTACGAGATAAATCAAGAGTTAAAGCCATAAATTAGATTGGCTGGATTATTTTTCATGCCAAGAATCAAGAATTAAGGAATATCATGTCTATATAAGAGACAAGCATAATTCATTTCCAAGAAGCAATCAAATACACGGGGAGTGAATAGAAAGAGGATGCTGAAAAGAAACTGATGAAGGATAACTTCATACAGTCCTGATCAATCAAGATAAAGGAGAGCTAAGGAATTCTGCGGACACCAATGAACAGTGAAGCACAGCATCATAGAGCAGAAAGTGTGGAGCACAAAGAATTGAATTGATACATTGATTAGAGAGGTATTGTATTTAAATAGATCTGAAAATCTATAATTCAAGTTGCATTAGAAACAGGTCATTATGTTTCAGTTTAACCATTGAAGCATCAAGTCTCTTAATAGAGCAGGACTTAACCGTCATCTATAATTGAGGTATATCCTAACAGATTGCCAAAATGGTTGATTCATAAAAGTAGCATTGAAATTGCATAAAGCCTATTGACAACCTAAGAAGAAGGTTGATTCAAGGATGGTAACAAGATTTGCCTAAAGCCTATTGACAGTCTAAGAAGGAGGCTGATTCAAGGATGGTAGAAAAATAGATGTCAAATACTAAGTGACAACCTCTATGTATAAAATCCTCTAACAAGGTCGCACCTAACAGTGTGTTTGTAACCTTTAACAAGGTTGGCTCCTAATAGGGCTCACTTCAGAAGAGTGAAAATTTGGGGTACCGGTCCCAGTGTTTTTTCCCTTAACAGGGTTTCCACATTAAAAATCCATGTGTTATGTGTGTATGGTTTATTACTTTATTGTTTTACATTTCACATATGCATTTCTAGATTGATTGGTAAACTTTGCATATTTACTGAGTATCGGTAAATAGTTTTACTGCTTATCGGTTATCAAGGAGAATAAGGACAAGCAAGGTAAACTGACAGGTAGTCAAATATTATAAGTATTTCATGGCATGCATCTTATAGGGACTTAATAATCTGAGGTGTATTGATTAGTGGTTAAAGATTAAAGGATAAATTTTTGAGGCCACTGATTCACCCCCCCTCTCAGTTATTACTAACAATTGGTATTAGAGCTTGTGTACTTAGAAGGAAGGTTTCAAGACCTAAGTTAAGATCACAAAATGAACAGATGAGATGTGCCCAAGTTGAACAAAGACAGCTTTGCTTCATGGAAAAGCAGGATAAGACTCCACTTATCAGGTATTGGTAATGATGTTACTCAATACTTAGATACTGAATATGTGTTTCCCATAGGACCATTAATAGTAGATCAATTAAGAGTGAAGCATAAGCACAACTGCATGGTTATAGAGATTTCTTCCTCTCTCTCTAATGCTAAATTTGAAGATGTCAAAGATTGCACAACTACAAAGAAAATGTGGGACAAACTAAAGCTTGTACATGGCGATGATGCAAATGTTCTGAGAGCCAAGGCATAAATCCTTAGAGGAAAATTTGATGATCTCAGAATGAAAGGAGAAAACAACACATAGTACAGCACAAGAATAAAAAAAGTAGTCAATGCTATACAAGGTGTTGGAGGTACACTTGATGAGGAGACAGTGGTAAGTAAAATCTTAAGAACCTTATTGCTTGTATATGCTATTAGAGTTTCTGCTATTCAAGAAATGAGAGCAGTTGCAAACAATACAGTTACTCTTGATAGTTTGATTGGTAGGCTGATTTCATTTGAGATGAATAACTTTGATAATAGTGTCTTACCAAACTTAGAGTCTGTATTTAAGTCTTCTATGAGAATAAGCAAATCTAGTCAGAGACACTCATCTAGAATAGTGAAAGTGAAAGTGAAGAAGAAGATCTAGATGAAATAGAAGCACTCATGGAAAGAAGAATGCAAAGAGGCAGAGGTAAATACAAAGGCAAGTTACCACTTGTATGCTTTAATTGTAAAGAGATTGGACACTTTGCTGCAAAATGTCCTAATAGAAGAAAAGATGACAGAAGTGATGACAGATCTTTTGAGAAGAAATCTGACAGAGGTGATAACAAAGATTACAGAGGTTACCGAAAATCATAAAGAAAGGATACCTGAGACTACAAGGATAAAGGCAAGAAGGATAGCTATCTAGCTGCTTGCAAAGATGAAGATACTGACACCGAACCTGATGATGACATCGAGATAGTATTTGTAGCTGTGAAGGATGATTTAGATGAAGATGAAAGGTATGAAGAAACTGCACTCATATATAAGGTTACTAAGAATGATATCTGGATTATAGATAGTGGCTGCACTCACCATATGATCAGTGATAAAGAAAATTTTAACACTTTTGAATATTATAATGGTGGTACAGTAAGAATGGGTAATGATACACCTTGTCCGGTTGAAGGTAAAGGAACTATAATGTTGAATAACCTAATTAAATGTGAAAATACTTGTTGGGTAAAAGGATTGAACTATAATCTGTTGAGTGTTTCTCAGCTGAATAATTTAGGTCACAGAGTAGCATTTGAAAACAAGAAGGCAAAGATCTTCAATAAATTAGGAAAACTGATTGGTACCGGTGAACAGACTAAAGGTAATTTATTCTATCTAAATGATACTAATCCCACTTGCTTGATGACTAGAAACGAAGACATATGGTTGTGGCACAAAAGATTGTGTCATGTGAATTTTGACAACATGATGAAAATAAGCAAAAAAAGAAGTGTAAGAGGCTTACTGACAATGACAAAGCCAGACAACATCATGTGCAAAAATTGTCAAAAAGGTAAAATGACAAAGTCTAGTTTCAAAAGTAAAATCCATACATCTAATGATATTCTAGAATTAGTCCATACTGATTTATGTGGACCTATGAGGAAAAAGAGCTATTATGGAGATAGATATTTTATTCTCTTTGTTGATGATTATTCTAGAATGATGGCAATTATGTTTCTAAAAGAAAAATATGAAGCATTCAAGATGTTTAAATGGTATAAAGCTATGGTAGAAAAAAAAAGTGGTAAGGATTTGAAATATTTGAGATCAGATAAAGGAGGAGAATTTATATCAGATAAATTCACTAATTTTTGTAACAAGCATGGTATAAAAAGACAGGTTTATGCACCAAGAACACCACAGCAAAATGGGATTGTTGAGAGAAAAAATAGATCAATAGTTGATTGTGCAAGAACACTGATGATAGAAAAGGATATCACCCAAATCTTTTGGAGGGAATCTGTCAGCACTGCTATTTATACACTTAACATAGTACAATTAAAGAAGGACACAAAGAAGACACCTTATGAGCTATGGTATGGTAAAACACCCAATGTAAGTTACTTCAAAATATTTGGTAGACAATGTTATGTCTTAAAGGACGATAGAAATGGAAAGCTTGATGCCAAAAGTGATGAAGGTATTTTTCTGGGGTATTCTACCAAAAGAAAATCTTTTAAATGTCTAATCAAGGCCTCTAACAAAATAGTTGAAATTGCAAATGTGAAGAATGATGAATTTGTACAAAAGAATGAACTGGAAAGCACAAAATAACTAGAGGACTATAAAAAATTTGTATATTGTGAAGAACCCATAACTCTACTCGAGCAACAGTGCTTAATTCTAAAATAATAGAATATTGCAATTGACGGTCAAAATGTTGTTACCGACAGTCAGGATAATGATCAAGATAATGTCAAGGTAATGAACATCAAGCTGATGCACAAAGAGTTGTACCTATACTTGCAAGATATGTAAGAAGGAACCATCCAGAGGACCAGATCATAGGAGATAAGAAAGCTGGTACAAGAACAAGAAATAAGTCTTTAAACTCAAATTGTTTAATTTGTGAGTTTGAGCCAAAATCTGTCAATGCTGCACTAGATAATGAAGAATGGATAAGTGCTATGAATGATGAGATTGAGAAGAAGAAAACATGGTCACTTATGCCAAGACCAGATGACAAAAATGTCATCGATACTAAATGGATATTCAGGAACAAGCTGAACGAGAATGGAGAAGTTGCAAGGAACAAAGCAAGACTAGTATGCAAGGGGTATGCACAAGAGGAAGGTATAGACTATGGAGAGACCTTTGCACCCATTGCTAGGCTAGAAGGAGTAAGAATACTACTTGCTAATGCTGCATACAAAGGATTCAAAGTATATCAAAATGATTGTCAAGTCAGCATTCCTAAATGGAATACTTGAAGAAGAGATATAAATTGAACAACAAGAAGGGTTTGTAGATCTAGACAAGAGGAAAATGGTATGTAGACTTAAAAAATCCTTGTATGGATCAAAACAAGATCCCAGAGCCTAGTATGAATGACTTCATTCCTATCTAATAAGTATTGGATTCATAAGGACAAGTGAAAATAGTAATCTTTATTTGAAAGAAGATACTGATGCTAACACTTTGATTGCTGAAATATTTGTTGATGACATCATATTTGGAGGCAATGATATGCTATGCAAATCATTTGCTAATGAGATGAGCAACGATTTTGAGATGTCTATGTTTGAAGAGATCAAGTTCTTTCTTTGTCTACAAATCATTCAACAAAGTGAAGGTATTTTCTTTACACAGTCCAAATACATCAAAGAGGTCTTGAAAATATTCAAGATGGAAGATTCCAAACCAGTTGGAATACCGATGGCCACTGGATGAAAATTAACAAAGGAAGACAAGGCAACAGAGGTAAATCAGACTTTGTACAGATCAATGATTGGAAAACTCATGTATGTTGTACATACTAGACCAGATATTGCACATGCAGTAGGAATTGTTGCTAGATTTTCTGCTAACCCCAGGGAATCACATATGACTGTTGTGAAAAGAATTCTAAGATATCTGAAGAATACTGAGGAATTTGGCTTAT